>DWQT01001226.1:0-17657 GCA_018244895.1 Myscelus amystis hages
GGGCTAAATCGGTCACATATGGGTGGATGCGGTTTCAGAAGTCTCCAAAATTGGTGTGTATGTATGTTGAGAGTGATGAATGTAGAAGAATCATATCAGGTGTGTACCTGGACCATGTTAAGGTGCTTTATTTAGTGGTATAATAATAATAATAATATAATTTCCAAAGCTTTGTGTATAACATTAAAATTTGTTACAGCCTAATCAAAGAAGAAACACAAAGACCGAAGTACAACAGGCTATTAGAACACCCTTTCATCAAGGGCATAGATCAAAGTAGAGCAGATGTCGCTGCACATGTATGTGAAGTGCTCGATGCCATGGAAAGGAACGGTGTCAGCCCATTCACCACAGACCAGCCCGCGCAGGCTTGGGTCGATTAACTGTTACATCGGGTAGTATTGTGTAGAATTATTTGAAGTCACAAGTCTTATTTGATATTATGCACTTGGACTGTCGTATTTATTATATATTTATTTATTTTATGTATTTGAACACCTGTTTACACATCTCGACTACCCAAATACATAATGTTTACATCAGTATTTTGAAACAAAGTAGGAGATGAGTTCAAATTTCACATGTATTGTAAACTGTTTGACATGTAGAAAATATTAGGTAAAGTAGGAATTTCTGTGCAATCTGTTTAATCCAGTTGCACTAATGAGCAGTATGTTCGAATTTCATGTTACAGTCATATATACACGATGCTTTCTAGTCTGGGTCTCCAGTCCAATGTAAAAGTATGTTGCATTAGAATCTTACACAGTTGTATTTTAAAAAATTGGAGTATTAATTTAAACTTAATGTCTATATTAAAAGATCTGTGATTAAATTCAATTAAAAAATGTGTTTATTTTTTTAATTGTCTAATACAATGTTATTGTACAGTGTATTAATATGAAAATAAATGAGATGGTATGTACATTTATCTTAACATATATTTCATTATCTAATTATCTAAATGTAGATTCACACAGTTGGCCTGAATTTGTATTATTTCACATTTAATAGTATTTAAATCTAAGAAATTGCCATGTGAGAAAACTTGTAATTTATCATACCATACAACAAATTCACACAAAGTTCAAGAACTTGGCACACTTGTTTAAGGTTCAGCGACCCTATAAAAACTTGTTCATATTTTTCGCCATACATGTAATCTGACTTGTACCAGGTGGGACTGTGCATTATGGTTTTAATCAGAACATGTAATGTTAACTGTCATATAACCCCTAAATAAAGTAACTTGAAGTTATTTTGGTTATTATGGTATATACTTACAAGTAATCACCATTCAGTAATTACTATCAAGTGAACTTGATGACACTCATATTAATTGGTAGTTTGATTAGAAGGAATTTAAAAAATAGGTAATTATTTGCTGCTAGTAATACTAGCTCCAAAAATGTTATACCATCTTATGTGGCATATTTAAATACACATGTATACATGTACCTACAATACAGGTGAAGTTGAGATGACCTGTATTTTTGCAGAACTGTGTTATATTATATTATAGTTGAAATGAAAGTTGATTTTGTTATGTTATTCATTCAAAACTTTTGGCCATTATCCAAATAAACTTCACATTTGCTTGTTTGCTGTGCCTTTAGTTAATTTAAATGACTTTGAAATCAATATGTATAGTTGTAATTTTGTAATAAAATTGTATATAGAGACAGATAATAATTATGGATAAGTAAAATAGCAACCATTTTTGTATGGCAGCATTACACAAAGGAAATAAAATATGTGGTTGATTTTCAGTGTATTTTAATAAATTTCCATTTATTAATAATTAGTAAAAGAGCCTTTGAAACCTTGTATGTCTAAATAAAGAGATGAATATGGAAGATGCATGTGAGGTTTTTAAGGATAGACATTGTTATTCGGTGCTCGCTCTTTGCAATTTATAGAAGAATCACACAGTTTTAATAACTGATACAAATGTTCAACCGATACCTAGACAGTCATGTTGACATTCATATGGGACCAAAAAAGTTCATTGGCAATTTAGTTGTACAACCTATCTTGTTAGTAAACATTTATAAATGTACATATGTCATCAACACCACTTCAACAAAACTAAGTTCAAGTGCTTTGCACCAAATACATTGATTGCTATTGTTACTATATTGGCAATGGGTCTGCCATTGCCAATATAGGATTAAATCAGTTCAGAACTACACACAATAACATTATGCCATCACCAAACCTCTCTCCTATACTGACATTGTTAATATTATTATAAGTGGGCTTATATTTAATAAATTCCTTAAATATAAAAGCAACAGGTGAAAAAAAAAACAATTCTTTTAATTTTGAATAATAGTCTTTATTAGGTAAACACAACTGTCATCTGATATAGCTTCAGCACCTTCTCGATGAAATCAATTATCTCCATTTATTATACAATGATATTGACTAATTTACTATTACTGTTCAATATAATTCAATATTCAACTGAATAAGTTCCTTAATATATTCTTTCAGATATATATATACTTTCAAATATTGAAAATTTTCAATAAATAAACATATTTAAAAATGGATAACAAAAAGTGTGGATAAGCATCTGAACGGTATTCTTATCTTTGAACTCCATGCTGTCTGTTTTTCCTGTTATTTATAACTTGCCATTATACAAAACAAACATAGTATGCATGCATGCTACATCCTACACTATAGGTATCTCTGGTATTAGGTGAGGTCCTAGAATAATGCAAGCTTATTTCAAAATATATAATAAACGTCCCAATTTAATGACAAACTATTATACTTCAGAACTTCTGGTGTTCAGTAATTATGTATGTCTAACTCAGAAAAATATACCAATAGGTTATACAACATAATGTTATTTTGCTAACAGTCTTCAGAAAAGCTAAGTAATCTCACTGAACACTGCTATCCAATCATAACTAGAGTTGTTGCAAAGACTAACAAGTGCAATAATTGAAAAAATACTTTACTCTAATACTTCACCCATTTTTTTTGGATTGAGAACATTTCCAAATTTAATAAGTAGTTTATATTTAGTACCATCAGTGAGTTCTGGAGTTAAATATAACACATCCGAGGTTTTAGATGGCTTGTCCAGAATTGGTATCCATTTCTCAGTTTCAACTATTCTATCCTTGCGTTTTCCCCAGAAATCCACTGAAGATATCTTTATGTACTTATTATCTTCACTTATATATAAAAATCCTATAATATTACTTAACGGCATAGTCGTTAGTGTTAAAACAGCTGCACCAGTCAAACCTAAAAAATAACAAAATTAGTGAAAATCACTTATGAATATATTTATTATTAAGCCATCAAGATGTGCAGGTTTCTGATAATAAATTTTAAATATTTGTGTTACAAAGGGTTTTAGAAGCATAATTTATGAGATAATTGAATATTTTCCTGATACCTATATAGGTAGCTGTAAGAAAACTGTATTCAGGAATAATATTGGCTAATTCCATAACACCGCATCCCGGCAATATTAAACATGTTCCAAACAAATGATACACTTTGAGCCGGTTCAACAATGAAATATATTTGATGGAAGGTAAATTAAATACAGTTTCAAAGTGGTTTGAACTGTTACAATATTTTTTTGTGTTCAATATAGACAAATATTTAAGAACCGGCTGACGGACCCGTAAATATAACATTTTGATATTTAATGGCGAAATTATTAATAAACACTGCCGTAGTGCCGTATAAAATTGCTGAAAATATTAATAACTCTAAACTCTAAATATAGGTATCTACATCTACTTTGGTTGAACTTGAATAACATTTTTGGTGCTGAGCAGCTGAGCTCTGAGCTGTGCAATTGAACACGAGCACAGACTAGCAAAAATAAAGTAAATCTGAACTTATGCTGGAAGCACAGGTAATCTGTATATATTTCAAGCAATTTTTATTAATATTGTCAAATAGGTACTTTCTTTCCCAATACAACTATATGTTCTTAAGTCATATTGAAAAGAATTTTTAAATCTTCCAAATTAAAGTGAATATTAAAAAATTATCTAATTAATTTGGGTTACGTCTTGGCCAAAATGATATTATCAACAGACATTACTGTCAAATAAAAAAAAGTCGCATTCTTGGTAAAGATTTGACATATGTCAGTACCATGCGTAGTTCCATGTTTTGGTACTTTTTGACTTTTGGTTAATTTTTTAAGAAAATTAGGTTACATATTGCTGTACGTGTTTATGTAAAAACGATATAATAAAATGTCTTCTTCACTTAAGGAGGTGTAAGTATTGCTCATCATCAGTTAGATTACCTATAAAATAAAATCAGTGACATTTTGCTATAAAATAAAAATATCAACAGGGTTTTTGTACAAAGCATAGATATTTTTCTTCGACTCAATGTTTATTTGGTGCACAAAGCCATTTCCTCCAGCACATGTAGTTTCAAAACGATGAAAATGAATGTAAATCGGTTACAAAAAAAATGAGATGCTTTCGCTTAACAGTGTTTAACGATAGATAGGTTAGAGCATAAATATACGGTAAAAGTTACTTTTGCCCAGGCGATACATTCCGTAAGATTGCTTTGAGTATAGATATTGTGTATATAGAACTGTAATTAGTATGGAATTGTATGAGACATGTCCCAAAATAAAGGAGACATGTTTATCAATTTTCATTAAATAATCACCAAATTTTTATTGCTTTAAGGGTAATTTCCAAATTTCCTTTTTCTGTGCTCACCTTTCGTATATATACAACCCATTTGCATAATTTCATGATTATGGGTTTACTGTTTTGGCTGTGCGTTGATCTCTCAGTCAACATTCTGTTATACATATATAGATGTCAGCGAACAGGAAGATTTTACTAACATCCATATTAGGAATTAACTATATAAAATAGCAAGTTAGGAGAGCTCTTTAAATGTCCCAGTTGTAGTGAAGGTTTTTGATTTTAAAACCTTACCGTGAAGTGCCTGATTAGCCTTGTTTTATCTATAATGACAAGTCTTACTGATAAAATGTTTCAATTAAAACAATAATAGGGTTAGAAATGTTGTATTGAAGTTAATATTTAGTAAATCCTAAAATAATACATTATTACCATGACTGAGGCTTTAACCCTTTCACCGCCAAGCTTTTATTCACTTCCGAGTGCACCCAGCACCAGAGCCTTTAGGCATAATTTCGCATAATGTTCTTTTTTTATTTCATGTAATTACATATAGTGACGATTGGGGAAAGTGTAACCAATATACTAAATAAACATTGGTTGACAGGCGATAAAAATAGAGTGAAATATATTGCATTAATAGTTTTATTTTTGCATAATGTTTGTGTCGGCATTACCTGACATTGGCGTTTGAACGTGCAAAACAATTTGTCGGGTATAGCCAACTGTGGCTGTGAAAGGGTTAAGTTGCCTAAGGAGAAAATATTGGGTATCAATAAGCTCCAGTGTCTTGAAAATATGCACTTAAACATTATTTTACTACACTAGCATTACTTACATTAATAATTATAATGCAAATGAAATCACTTTTAATTTATTGGAAAGTAGAGTGATTTTTTTTTGAGATTACAAAGGGCTAAATTAAACTTTGAATTCAGAATTCAGAGAACATATCAAGCAATGTGGATAAATTAAATGGTTGATATTACATATTATTTGTACCTAGCATACAAAACAATGGCAGTATCAATGACAGACCTTAGAAATTGTAACATATTTATTTATCTACATTTACATAGGTAACAGTTACTAAAAAAAAGTCAATTAAATAAATATTTCAACATCAGTAAGTTCACTCTCTGACGGGAGCTTGACAGATTTTGGATTGACATAGTTGGGGTCAATTGGTGGCAATCCAGCTTTTTCACGTCTTCGTAATTCTAGATAACCTTCTCGTTGGGCCCAATCTCTCATATGTACGTCCGGTGCGTAAGCCCAGGCAAATCCTCCAAAAACCATGCATACGGTTACCGAAAAGAAAAATGATGCATGATGAGCATTAGTGTCCTCCTCTTTACTCTTGTAATCGAAACCATAGCTCACCCAATTCTTCTCCTCCGTGGTACAAGCGGAATCAACACTTGTAGTTGCTGTGTCGCTGTTTTTTTTGGATGTAGAAATAGAACGACTTACTTTATTGAAGTGATTCCAAACACACCTTTGCATAATTGGCATTTGGCGGAGCTTTATTATAGCAGCCATAGTGCTTCTTTAGGCGGGAAAACCTTACGCCAAGGTGGACCTTCAATGATAAAGCGTACTAGGAAAACTTTAAAAGACAACTACGATTAGATTCAGGCCTAAATTGAGAAAAGAAGAATTATGAAACCGTTTTACAGATAAACTACATAGATTTGACATTTGACGTTTATCGGTCTTCACAGACAATACTATACACAGGTAAGCCACTAAGTCATGTCAATTTTTAACTTTCTATAATATACTGTTACTAACCATTATTAGATACAATTAAGGTATTATTTATAAAATAACTTAAAGAGTGACTTTTTCTAATTTTATTATTTTTATGTATGATTTGATAATGAAGGCAACTACTTACTGACTTACACTACAAAAGTCATTGCACGGTTTTCACCAGTGTAAGCCTGTAAAGCGGTGTTTTAATAAATTAGGTTCCTAAAGTTTTTCTAAAAAATATTCATTATATTCACCGATAAGAATCAGTACATATACTATCACCTAACATATTTATGTTGTACTGATAATTCTAAACTCAATTGGCTTAAAGAACTAAAAATGGTGGTGAGACAGTATAACGAAGAGTTAAAATATTTGGAGAAGATGAACCCACATTGCTGGAAAATCAAAAAAGGATTCCAGCCTAACATGAACGTGGAAGGCGTCTTTTATGTGAACAATACTCTCGAAAAGCTTATGCTGGATGAGTTGAGGAACTCTTGTCGGCCCGGCATGACTGGTGGTTTTCTCCCCGGCGTGAAACAGATTGCGAATGTAGCTGCACTCCCAGGTATCGTAGGCCGGTCGGTCGGCTTACCAGACATACACTCTGGATATGGATTTGCTATAGGTAATGATTCTATAGTTTACAGCACTTTATTAGTAGGCACGTTTATCGTTATGTTCCTCACAATATTAATTTGATATTGTATAAGATGAGATTGTGATTGAACTCCCAGGTCTAGGATTAAGATTTGAATTCTTGGTTACTGACTAGTATGGTTTCTATGTGTAAATTGTGTGATACAAGTTATGTTCAGCAATAACTTACATTCTGTAATTTACAGGCAATATGGCAGCATTTGACATGTCTAACCCTAAGTCGATAGTATCACCAGGCGGAGTTGGCTTTGATATCAATTGTGGTGTACGACTGTTGCGCACAAACCTGCATGAAAAAGATGTACAGCCCATTAAGGTGCTTCTATTTTTTTTTTCAATACAAGCCTGAATGAAGTTAATAATTAGTGGTATGGATTTCAGTCACCACTGTGGGAATCTGAAGTCCAATCCTTATACTTTTCAGAGGTAGAAGAAATTGTGACTTTACTAAAATAGTTAACTAATTTCACTGATTTAAATTTTTATAGGAACAACTAGCTCAAAGTCTTTTTGACCATATCCCTGTTGGAGTTGGATCTAAAGGTATCATACCAATGAATGCTCGTGATATGGAAGAGGCCTTAGAAATGGGTATGGATTGGTCCCTAAGGGAAGGATATGTCTGGGCAGAGGATAAAGAACATTGTGAAGAATATGGAAGAATGTTGAATGCTGACCCTTCTAAAGTCAGTCTTAGAGCAAAAAAGAGAGGCTTGCCCCAACTTGGTACTCTTGGAGCTGGTAACCATTATGCTGAAATACAAGTTGTTGATGAAATATTTGATAAATATGCAGCTGGTAAAATGGGGATTGAAAGGCTGGGTCAAGTTGTTGTTATGATCCATTCGGGAAGTAGGGGCTTTGGCCATCAAGTAGCTACTGATGCTTTAGTGCAAATGGAGAAAGCTATGAAGAGAGATCAGATAGATGTGAATGATAGGCAATTAGCTTGTGCTAGAATAAACTCAGTGGAGGGTCAAGACTATTTGAAAGCTATGGCAGCCGCTGCCAACTTTGCATGGGTTAACCGTAGCTCGATGACATTTCTTACACGGCAAGCATTTGCTAAACAATTTAAAATGGCTCCTGATGATTTAGATATGCATGTTATATATGATGTATCACATAATATAGCAAAAATAGAAGAACACATTGTGGATGGAAAGTTGAAGACATTGTTGGTCCATCGAAAGGTAATTTTAGATATCTTTTTTTTTTTAATGAAAGAAAACAAAATTCACATTTATATCTGCAAATAAATAATGTTTTAGGGTTCTACCAGAGCATTTCCGCCACACCACCCACTTATACCTGTAGATTATCAACTAACTGGTCAGCCAGTATTGATTGGTGGGTCAATGGGTACTTGTAGTTATGTTTTAACTGGTACTCATCAGGGTATGACTGAAACCTTTGGATCCACTTGCCATGGAGCCGTAAGTTTATCAGTATTTTTTTTATTTATATAACATAAGCATGTGCTACAAATTTCGTATTGTAAAATTTATGTATACTTCAGTGTATTAACTAAAATTTTTATTTAAGGGTCGAGCACTTTCTCGGGCTAAATCCAGACGGAACATAGATTATAAAGATGTACTCCATAAATTGGAAAATATGGGTATATCAATTAGGGTCGCATCTCCAAAACTCGTTATGGAGGAGGCTCCAGAGTCATACAAAAATGTTACTGATGTTGTCAATACTTGCCATGCTGCAGGAATCAGTAAAAAGACTGTTAAATTACGACCCATTGCTGTAATTAAGGGATAAAAACTTCTACAATGCCAAACTTCTGTTCTGTAAATGGAAATTATATTTCAATCGAACTACCTTTACATGATTTAAGTATAAAATGTACTGTGTCATTTCTTTATTTATTATGTATGTGTTATATAAAATACATTTTGTAACATCTGCTGATCCCCGTTTTCTTTTCATATAATTGTAATCTGTCAGAACTAAGTAACTATTGGAGGACACTAACCATTTGTATTATCGATTGGGAGTAGGTCTCTGCACCTGCTAGAAGGCCTGAAGTGTACTTTACTTAATTGCTTTATTGCAGATTAGTGTAGATATAAGTTAGTGGCCAGTGAGTCTGATATTTATAAACTGCATTATCTATTACTGATAATTCTAGTGTGACTTTATGACATTTTGCAAATTGTAAGTAATTAGGTACACTTTAAGCGATACGAGTTTTACAACTCAAGAGGTCAAAATATTTTTATTGCAAATGAAATGTTTTTCATAGGACAAAGGGTTATAAATATTTTGATAAGTTTGTAACGAATGGCGGTCTAAGTTAGGATATGGCTAGATTGCATTTTCTGGTAGACTATAATCATTAGGACCTTAATAAAGACGGATAATTACTTTACAATAATAACTCAACTAAGCGACATAATATGGTAGGGTTTTCTGGTAGTATTATAAAAAAACAAAATTAATTTTGTAACATCTATATTTTCACAATAACAACAATTGAATTACATTTATAATTAATACTGCATCTGTGATCAAGTTGACTAACTTTGGAGGTATTTTAATAAAAATATATTTTATTTTGGGTTAGTAACATTACATTTTTAATTTATCAGCTATAATGACAAGTAGTGCAGTTCCCAGAAAGAATAAGCCTGGTGGTAAAGCATTCGTTGTTGTATCTGGTTCTTCTGTAAGAAAAAACATATTTCATTACTAACATGTTTCATGGGTTGCAATAACAAACAAAATTAAAATAAGTAGCAGTACCAAAGTGTGGTTTATTTTCTTTCTTGTCATCTGTTACCCAATTTAGACATCGATCAACTGCCGATTCCCACCGAACACGGCGGATTTCGCGTTCTGCAAACATTAATATTTTTAATAAGAACTTAAATCATTGTAAAATGTACGATTGAACGACAATAACAATAGCGCTTGTTAATAGGCGGGCGGTAGAGAAACAGTAGAACTATGTAGGAGTCTGCATTAAAACTTCAAGGGATACCACCACGAATGGAAATGGAATTTTCTTTGTTACTTGTTTACTTAGTGATATTCATTTACATTTTACAAACCTTCGCTCGATATAGAAGGCATAAACGTGTCTACCGGCGGACTGGGCGTGGTCGCTGGCCACACGCGCAGCGCGTGCCCCGCAACTATTGCAGCTCCTAAAGCAGTGCTCTCCATCATCAGCGGCCGAATCTGTTGCGTAACGTTAATATTATCAAGAGAATTTGTAGTCGCATGAGTAGGTCATAAAAGAAATCTTATATTAGTATATATGTATATGATACATTTCAAGAGTGTTTGTGACGTCCAATAGAAGTGAGTTTGGAAATCATTCTGGTTTTCCAATTCATAGATACAGAATTTTGGAATTCACTTGTGTTATATATTATTTAATAGTAATGGAAGTCTTCAATAGATTCGAATAAAAAGTATAGTCTATTTACACACATTAACCAAACCTAGTCACGGTTGCTGGGTAAGCTGCGCATTGCGGTAGCCAATGATATACATACATAACCATCACGCCAGGTCCCTAAAGGGGTATGCAGGGCACACCGAGTGCCAAATATCTCTGTCCCGACAAACCTGCCGTGTTTTATCCACATCCAGCACTCTTCATGCATCTATACTAATATAAAGCTGAAGAGTTTGATTGTTTGAGCACACTAATCTCAGGAAATATTGGTCCGATTTGAAAAATTCTTTCAGTATTAGATAGCTCATTTATCGTGGAAGGCTATAGGCTATATAACATCACGCTAAGATGAATAGGAGAGGAGCAGCAATAAAACATATTGCGACAACGGCAAAATCATTTATATAGTAAAGCAACGTTTGCGGGGATAGCTAGTATAATAGACGCTATAGACGCTAAAATGAATGTGTCTCACGACGGGTATGCCGAGCACGTCCGCCTGCATCTGCAGCAGCGCGGCGTTGTGCGCCATCCCGCCGCCGGCCAGCACGCGGCGCAGCGGCGCGCAGTCGGCCGCCATAGCCGCGGCTACGGCGCGCGCCTGCTGGCACACCGCCTCCAGCGCCGCGCGCACCACGTGCCCGCGCCGCGTGCGGCTGCTCACGCCGACCATCACGCTGCAACACATAATAATAATAATAATAATAATAATAATTATTATTATTATTATTATAAAGGTCACGAAACATTTGTTCTTTTTATGAAGTACCTAGCTGTACACTGCGCGCGTTGCTACGCCGTAAACTAAAATAAATTTGAAGGAAGAACAGTGGCGCCAACTGTCGTAAATTGTTCGTACCAACTCAAAAACCTTCCCGGGCTCGTGCACAACAAACTTGCTAAAGATCATCACATGATCAAATGCATAGTTTACGAGTTTATAAGGAACATACAGACAAACATTCATTTTTATATAATAGACAATAGGACCTCGAGGACGACTCGCATACACATCCACATTTATCTGACTTAAATGGTACTCGCGACTGCTGACGTGTTGTCATGATAACCACAGATACATCGCGACTCCGGACGGTAACATCTCTATAAAAAAACTGCAAAGACGTTTCTTAACAGAAATATTTGCAACTATAGGTGAGCTTTCGTCGCATGAGCATTTTACATTATTACCTGTAAGATTTACAAATATCTTTCTTGAACGACTTGGTAGGTATTATTACCATTTTGTATATTGAATTTCAACAAGTTGACACGTATAATAAAGATTTATAGCTTATCACTCACCCTCTAGCATCCTTCCTCCAATGCGGTGAATAGAGACCATTAAATGCAGGCACAAAACAAATGCTTCCCTCCTCGTTGTCCGTCACTTTAGTGGCCAGAGCCTCCGTTTCAGACACGTCGCTCAGTATCCCCAGCCCGTCTTGTAGCCACTGTAATGTGTCGCCTACGTGAAATATGATGTAGTTAGTCCTTATATGAAACGCATAAATACACAAATAAGATTTATGGAACAATCAATTAAAGATAAATAAATTAATGTACATTGATAAATAAATTAATGTAAATGTTGTGTACTTATATTAATTTAATCATAATAAAGAAGTGCCTTTCCCGATAATGCATATACATATAAGGTGTAGGTGTAGGTGTAGGTATCTTCTATCTTATATCATAACACAATATAACCTCTCGATATGATAATGAGGTTTAATTTATTAATTCGATACAATAATTGTGTTTATACTTGAAAATATTTTGTTTGACAATGCTTAAAAGACAATTGCTTACCAGCAATTGCGACTGACCCCTCCAAAGCGTAAATTGGCGGCGCGTCCGGGCCGAGCTTGTAGGCCACTGTTGTAAGAAGTCCATGTTGCGAGTGTACTATTGATTCGCCTTAAAATGAACATCAATAATGCAGTTAATACACTTATTATTTAAACATGTACAAACTAAGAAAAGATAGACAGTAAATCAAGCGACACAAATTAATGTAATGGCTCCAGTTTGCCTTTTTGCTTTGTGCTTTCAAGATAATGTTTGTTATTTTAAATAGCTTTAAAATATATTTGATATGTGATAGCTTGATAATCCATCAGTACAGACTCTCCTTTACTCCCAGAATACAAGCACACTGAGGAGTGGATACTACGGTTAGCATTTAGTTTAAAATGTATATATATGTACAATGATATATAATGTGATAGGACGGAGGATCACATGGATAATTAAGACAGAAATATTAATACTATATCTTGATTAATCACCTGTGTTGTAGAGCAGAAAACAGCCAGTGCCAAAAGTACATTTCACTTGACCGAATCTCATGCAATTTTGTCCAACTAAAGCTGCCTGTTGATCTCCAAGACACTGCAAACATTATATTTTTATAAGAAATATTTATCGTGGTTTTGATCCAACGAGTTTTTCTAAATATAGGTATTTTGGAATAAATTGTAATCTTTTGAATTTAAGTCACTGCTTCTCAACCATAGCTATGTCACCCCCCCACAAAACGAGAAAAAAATTTCTGAAAACATCTTGCAACCCCCAGATTTAACAACAATTGTTTAAATTTTATACAAAGTTGATGATAAAATATACATATTAGATAAACAATAGTATTACTCACCCCAGCTATTGGAGTGCCAAGAAGAGATCCTGTTGAAATGTAGCCATATATCTCTGATGAACTTTTAATCTTTGGTAAAATTTCTATAGGTATTTCAAAGAAGCGAAGAAGTCCCTTATCCCATTGTAATCTTTTCAGTGACATAAGTTGTGTGCGTGAAGCATTTGAGACATCAGTTATGTGAGCCCCACCACGGCAGCCTCCAGTTAAGTTCTATAATATTTATATGAAAAGAAACGTAAAATAAGATAATAGAAAATATTTTTACTAGCTTTGTGATACTGTAACAATTAATATTAGGTTAAATTTATATGCAGTGTTAACCTAGTGTTTTGAAATTCTGCCTCTCACTCCGGGTGGTCTGGGTTCGATCCTGCCATGCACCTCTGATTTACCATGTGCGTTTTATAACTAAAATATCACTTGCTAAAATGGTGAAGGAAAGCATTGTGAGGAAACCTGCATATTTTAGGGATGTTATAATATTTTCTGAGGTATGTGAAGTCTACCAATCCGCATTTGGCCAGTACGGTAGACTATGACCTAAGTCCCTCTCACTGTGAGAAGAGACCCGGTCTAGCAGTGGACCATTAAATCTACATAGGTAGCAAAGTTAAGGCTTATGTTTGGTTATAGTTGTAGTTTTATAAATACAATACACATACCCATATTAGCCATGAATCTACAGTTCCCGCCATGCACTGCTTAGATGCAACAGCTTCCTTAATGGCAGTCACATTTTGAAGAAGCCACCTCAGTTTGACAGATGAAAAATATGTTGATATTGGAAGACCACTAGTTTGAGTGACAGCATGACAACACTGGGCACCTTTGGTTTCAAGAAGATTGTCAACAATCTTTGAAGTCCTAACATCTAACCAGACTGCAATAAAATAAATATGAAATAAAGTATTAGGAATTTAAACATATATGTAAGGGACACAATTAAGATGTTATCAATTTACATGTATAAAAATACTTTACAGAACAAATAAAATAAATAGTACAAATATTTTCTATATTGTATCTATTGTGAAATTATTAAGAGGTGTAATGTTTATGAATGAGATTGTATGTTGTACTAGAAACTATACTAGCCCATAGTATTTAGTTAAGTCTAGCAACCAGATATATTAATACTTGAAGCAAAAACTTTGGCCCCCGTTTTACAGAAATTGCGCAAACGGAGGAGTATGAAATTTGGCGCACTTTTAGTTTACATACAGGAGAAGTGCAGAACGCTAATATTTTTCAATAATAATGCTTATACAATACATTAAATCAATAAATAAAACATTATACACACTACCATGCATTTGACGCACACCACTACACAAAGAACGAGGCTAAATGAACGCATCTTCAAAATGATCAGAGAAACGCACATATATCTGTAATTATTCGTATTATTTATATTAATTCAATAACAGCGGATTACATAAAGTATGTTACAGAATAATAAAAACAATAATAAGATACGCTGTGTAATGTATTCCATCTCATTGTTTTGCACGTTCAATCCTAGATACATATGTCTCTTTCTACGTAACGCCTCAACGTTCGCGTTACGGGTTACGCAGTCAGGGTCACTGGCCGCTCGAGCGCGCGGCCAGGCGAAATGATGTTCGTGAGTGAATCTAACCTGACTCCGTCGGCGCCCGCCTCCATCCACTTCTTGAGAACCGCGTCGAACCGCCTGACGACCTCCGGGTTGGACATGTTGAGGTCGGGCCGGCCGTCGCCGAGCTGCTGTAGATAGAACTCCTTGCGTTTGCCGCTCCACTGCCACGCCGGGGTGTTCGCGATCGACACCTGGACAGAACGAATGTGTGGTTAGACAGAGCGAGTTGGATAGATGAACGAGTGTGTGTGGGAGATAGAAAGATATGAATACGAGCATGATATGAATATATGAATACGAGTGACAAGAGAGGTGTGTGTTCTGTTCGGAGCAGAATTCATTGCTATTGTGACTATATTAAGTAGCATTAGTAGACCGAGAAGCCCGCGAAAGAAAATTGCCAACACTCTTTCTAATAACAAACACATTTGAATAAAATCCAGTTTCAATATCGTTCATTCGTTCGTCTGTTCGTTAGTTTGTTCGTTCATGCGGTCGTTAGTTAGTTCGTCATTCCTTCGTTCGTTAGCTAGTTTATCCGTTCATTAGTTAGTTTGTTGGTTCATGCGTTAGTCCGCCAGCTCCCCCGTGCACCGACCCAGTTGCGCGGCGGCACGGCGCTGCCGTCGCCGGCGGCGCTGTCGTACTCGCGGGCCGGCAGCCACGTGAAGTACTCGCCGTAGCCGGCCGTGCGGTTCTCGCTCAGCGCGAACCACGCGTGCGTCTTCGACACGAAGTTCGCCGTCAGGTCCACTATCACCCTGCGGATAATACACAAATTGTCAATAACAATAATAATAATAGTACCTTTCATCATAGCTTTATTAGAACATCTGTTGTTATTGCGTGGCATTTTGTGTGCCTTTACCTTATTCCTTATTTATTTAACACTTTTTAGAATTTAATATTTACGCTATTTAGAATTTAATTTATGTAGTTATTAATTATTTATTGATTAATGGTATCAATGATTTATTGGTGATTATTAATATCAAAGGTTCCCTCACTTGACGCTATGCTTCTTGGCCTTGTCGAGGAACAGCTTGAACTGCTCGATGCAGCCGGGCTCGTCCAGCACGCTGTAGGCGTCGGGCGCGGCGCACCGGTACCCCACCACGCCCTGCACCTTCGCCGCCTGCAGCAGCGGCAGGGCGTCTTCCACCGAGCTGATGCTCTCCGACGATATATCCACCAGGGGGCCCTCTTGGTACCTGTCGAATTAATTTTTTTTATACATTACTATAATAGCTTTCGCCCGCGACTTCGCGCGCGCTTCATTCGGAGTAAAACAATTCCCCTTTCCCTATACCGTGATAATTATTCCCTGCTATCTTTGGAATATCCAAATTCATATGTTGTATATGAATTTTTAATTATTGCCACTAAGAAATTCTAAACTGCAACGCGTGGGAACCCGCGGACAAAAGCTAGTTATACATGTAAACCTTCCTCCTGAATCACTGTATCTATTAATAAAAACCGAATCAAAATCCGTTGCGTAGTTTGAAAGATCCACGCATACATAGGGACAGGAAGCGAAAGCGACTTTGTTTTATAATATGTTATTCGTTATAAAGTACATACATACAGAACAGAGATATTTGGCACTCGGTGCTTTCTGCCCACCCAATTAGGGACCTGGCGTGATGGTTATGCATGCATTTTCCCGGAGCGTTATGATATGGGGCTCTTCAAGAAAGGGCAAAAAGAGCACTCCACCAAAGCCGGCAACGCACTGGCGACTCGGATGTTGCAGGTGTCCAGGCGACGGTGACCACTTACCATCAGCCCGTCTGCTTTAAAAAAAAGCCGTTGGCTTTAAAAAAAAATGTATGTAAAGAGAAGAACCGCAGTTCACCGACCAGGTGAGCCCCGGGGCGCAGGCGGGCGCGCGCACGATGATGGCGACGGCGCCGGCCAGCATGCACAGCCACAGCGCCCAGAACAGCACGAACATGAACCAGCGCAGGCGCACCCAGAACGGGTCGTCGGCGTACCGCATCAGCTCCTCCTTCGTCAGCCCCGTGAATTGCTGGACAACACACAACACACTCTGGTCATCGTTCTTAAAAGGTGAATAAATAATTATTTCTATTAAACAATCAATTATCACCGCCATGAATACGATTGAATGAATATAAACGCCAATCTATTTTTTATTTATTCACACTGATTAGCAACTAACTTCAGACTGATGTTTGGAGACTGCGACCGCTGCAACTTCATACTGTTACTTTAAAAAAAATTACGAATCATAAAATTTCACTCTCATCAATTTTTCATAACGCGCCTAAAGAAGTGTAACTTCATAAAAAAAAACTAAAAAATTGTAAATCTCAAACTGTTTTGGGTACCCTAAATTAAATAAAAACACACTGATGTTTTGCCATTTCATTAATGGTGCACTGCTGGACCGGGTCTCCTCTCATAGTCACCGGGCCTCTTTAAGCCATAGTCTACCAAGCTGGCCAAATGCGGATCGATAGACTTCACATACCTCAGAAAATATTACATAAACTTACCACATCCCTAACGTGTGCCGGTTTCCTTACGACGATCTGAAGCGCGAAAAAGTCGTTTCTAAAAGACCCCATGAAACCCAAACTACTCTGAGACCTGCGTTCGAGACTATCAACACTAACTGGTCTCATACTAATTACATATACTATTGATACTGCTAGTGACACTATGTAATTAGATTAAAAGTAAGAGTGCTGGGAGTTTTTTTCTCCCGGTCTACCATAGCCTGAAGGGCGCAAAAAGCCGAAGTATGATAACTGAAACATGACTTTCATTAAGTGTATGTAAGGTAAAGGCGCCTATTACCGCCAGTTTAAGCTGTCCTAGGATTCACTTTAAAAAAATAGATATAAGCTGTTATGTTTG
>DWQT01001227.1:0-17657 GCA_018244895.1 Myscelus amystis hages
GCGGATGGGAATTTGTGTGTGTTTATGTGTGTGTGTGTGTGTGTGTGTGTGTGTGTGTGTGTGTGTGTGTGTGTGTATGTGTGTGAGAATGAAATGTTGACATCAACAATGCCTGTAGTTGCCTGCTTATTTACCGCTTCAAAACTACTCGAAAAGTTTCCGGATCAACGACCAAAACCCGGGTGGGTATACGGATAAATGTCGAATTACATAATAGAGTTGGCCTCGGTTACCGAACTTCGAAACGAGGCGAGGAGCATAATCCAGGTCGACTCATGTAGTTTCAAAACTGCCAACTTACATACAACTTCCAGATATTGCTTAAGTCAAAATGGTTCTAGAGTTTACACTTATATTTTTGCTGCCAAAGTGTTGTAATGTTCAAGTCAAGTGCACAAAGCTGAAATACGATGATTAAAACGTGACTTTCATTGATTTTTTTTTAAATTCTCTTATGTATTAAGTAGTGTTCTTTCTAAAAGCTAATGTATTGCATTTATCAGACGTTACCTTTGTTATTCCAAGGTCTAGCACTTTACCAAACCCCTCAAATCGGTCTACCCTTTCAGCTTAGTCTTAACATTTAAATACTGGTACATCGGTCATTGTTATATACTTTATTTTAAATGTAATAAGGTTCAGTTTAAATTGCGGTCTTGTTTGTGGTCTCAATGGGTATATGGCTTTGCCACAAGTGCCACTTCCCGATGTTAATGACAGATTAAGTTGTGTCGAGGTATTGTCGGCGCGCCATATTTTGTCGGAATATGCCAATTTGCATATTGGGTCAGGAGGACGGTTGGGCCGAGGATGGTTGCCAAGATTGGGAGTTTATGTCACATACGCGTTAAAATTGTTAATATTTCGCCCGGACATATTAAAACTTAATTTAAAATTATCTGCAACCAAAAAACCCCGCTGGCTTCTGTATTTTTGTAGATAGAGATAGAGAGATATACAAAGATGGTCCAAGTTTTAACCGCGTTTCAACCTGACGGAAAGATTGCGTACAATTTGAAGTAGCAACAGGAGAAAAAGTCTCAGATAAACATTCACTAAGGACAACCATAATGAAGCCTCCTTATGTAAAATACCGGCTTAGCTAAAGATACTTACTTATCTCTGGAAAATTTCACATTTGATTTCCTTGCCGTTTCCGAAAAGTTTCTTTTTTCATGTAAATTCAACACCATTTTTGTTCATTTCGTCTCCGGTGTGTTCTCGTAACGCTTTGTTCGGTTTTAATCTGCTCTCCCTTTGGGATCCTTAGAGGGTTCCTATTTTCCGTCCGATGTGATGTGACCTTGAGGCTTAACTGTTTCTGTATCACTCGATATAACGCTGAAGTGAAATATTGTGAGCAGTTTTGTGGTATATGAAATCAAGAAGAAAGAAGTACCAAGACGAATCAACTCTTCTTACATTTACATCAATGGTACTTACTGTAATTTTTTAAAATTCCTTTTTCCTTTTTGTACTGTATTACAGCACAGTAAGGAAAAAGGTACCTTCTGGTACCAGAACAAAAAGTATTCTATTCTATTATAATTGTATCATACGTATTATTCGCTACTATCGTAGAGGATGCATCGCAATTTTACACGCATTTTATATAATATATACGATCTCAATGCTATCCACGACGTGAATTCTTCAGATATTATAAAATGTACCAGCGAACAGCTCTAGCAATAAGTGGAACGTGTAAAACCTCGAACGTGTCTCCGTTATCCAATGAGAAATGAATCTATTGCAACCGGCATAGGGTCTATTTCACTTTGCGACTTCGTATCGGTGGTTCGAACATTAATATTTACGTTGCCATACACGACAGCCTTCCGAGGAAGCGGACAGTTTGTTGAAGTATTGCCTTCGGTGTTTCAGGTTCACTGGCGATTTCATGTTGCAATAGAAGCTATTGATTTATAAAGATTGTGTAAATTGTCTTGAGAATTGAAATTCTTCATTAAAAAGCGCTTACAGTGTTTTTTGACAATAATATCAATGCCTACAATCAAAACATTGTTTGGCCGGTGAAAACACTTTTAAAACAATTTTCTGCTGTGAGCTTCGATAAAAAGCTTATAGTACTATTACGGCACTTGATATTATGTAACAATCCTGTTTCCTTAGCATTTTTCATTCTTCCAGCCGTCATACCGTACGCATAACCTAGACCCGTTCCAATTTTCACTTTGCAGTAGTTTTAATCGCTACGATCGATTGTAACTCTTTTTTTAACTAAAATTACTTCCGAACGGAATGTTTTCACTGCAGTATCTATATATCCGTTTATAATGTGTTACCTTTGATTTTCGTTAGTTACTAATTTAGTGTTTACCTAACTTAGTAATACTACATTTTCATTGTTTTTAGTAATAATCATCTTAAATGTTAGGGAAATTTTAGTCATTTAAATTCACGTGTTTACGTCTCTTTCGTCTTTTTGTATCAAAAGCTCTTTACGTCCTTCTAAATTTCAAAGCTCGACGTACGCTGGATAAATGGTCGGATCAGCGTTTGCATAATCCGACGCGATCAAATAACGCCACTTGCATAAATGTAATTGCGAATTGCTACTGCGCTTATTGTAGCGACTTGTAATAATATTATTATCTGTTTCTTAGTTTCCTCCTCTAATGCTTCATACATTATTCAAAAGCGTTTGAAACATACGTGTTGCGATAAAATGTTATTCTTTAGTTCGCTAGAAATTCTATCGTTTGATTTTCTTTATCTGTTGGCATTGAAAGGTATAAGCGCATAGATTAGTGCCGAATGGATTTGTATTAAAATAATTTTCCATCTTCACTTGCGAAGATTGCGAACTAAACGCAAATATATTTACAGGTGAGTAGTTGAAATCTCTCGTTAGAACTGTTGTAAAAATATACATAGTTCTACAAAGTTATCTTATAATATCCCACACTAAATGGAATTAAAAGGAGGACGTATTAAACCGACAGTTCACGTCGTATTACCTTGAGTGGAGGGTAGGTAAACTTCTGGCGGGCGTTTCGTGAAACGACGTCATTCCGGCGAAATTTTGCCAGCGGTTATTACTTTTTACAACCTCACATAAACTATGGAGCCTTACGTTTTATTTTTGGATATGCTTTTTTACCATTACAACGGATGTTATATGAATATCATTACTTACTTTGTTTCTCAATTTACTTTTTTTAAACTCTGTTATTTTTTCAAATATGATCCCAGTTTTCAAATTTATGTAACTGTGAATGAAACCTCTATGTAAAACTGTTCATGTTTGCATTTCACATGTTAATGTCATTAAACACTTTTAAAAATATTATAGTGACATTGTAACTCGTGATATTTATAACCGCGATATAAAAAAGAAAACGGTGGCATTGTTTTTCAAACTTTTCAATGAATCGTAAAAAAAATACGTCTAGAGATCTATCTGTTAATTTATGTAATTACAACAATGAAACGACATTAAAATATTTGACAGCATCGCCTGGTTGCTCGGAGGATCTTGCTGCTGTATCCCTTTTACCAAAAGAATGGATTCCGAGAAAGGGTGGTCCCATTCTTATAAATTATTTAAAACAACAAGAACAATCTCATCAAAGTGTTTTGTTAGATTTGTTAAAAGATTCCAAGAAGATGAATGAAGAAATAGATGTTGAGGTGAGATCATTAGCAGAAGTTTTGCTAGCTGATATCCAACAAAATCAACGTGATATTGATTGTGTTGTGGAAGAATTTAAACCTACCGAAAATACTTTAGATATCGACGACAATAAAAAGGCATTAACAAAAATTAACACGCTTTTGTCACGAAGAATACAGGACTTGAGTAAATTTAAATTGGAAGGTTATAGTTTAGAAAGAAAGCGAGCAGCCCGATTAAAAAGTGTATTGAGAATATGTTTTCAACGACTCGTTAGCGTTGGTCACAAATCTCCGAAAGATCTTCTGCACGACTTTGATGAAAGGATCTACGATATTAATCAACAACTTATGAGTAACTCTCGAACTTACATGCTATTAGATTCTCAGTTACGATTTCAAGCTGACGAGAGCCTAATACATGCACGCTCAATGCTTACTCAATTATCTCACGTTATCAAAAATACGTCTCGTAGCCAAAGTGCTTCTCCTTGGTCTTCCAATGTAAATCGCTCAAATAGGGCAACTAGTCCGCAAGAGAAACAAAATGTCACCGATCTTTACCAAGTCACGCAAAATAATATGCACTCGCAGTCAAAGTTAATCGAAGGATATAAAGAAGCAGTCTACAAAATGTTTACCGTCATATCTGATCAATTCGATGAGTTGCACAAGGAACTTAAAGATCACAACGATATCGCACGTAAGTGTAGTATGCCAGCAATAACTGAAATTCAAAAAATCATCGAGAGAGCTATTCAATCGCTGGGATTAAATATGTCTAGCGATGACTGTCTTCATCGGAATTCCATTGAAATATCTCCCAGTATTGTTTCAAATATGCAGAGAAGTTTGACAACATTCGGAGAAAATTTAAAAAGTACGTATTTCATTTTGCATGATTCTGTACACTTATGGGACGATCATATGGTGCGTCTCGCTTTAGCTCAAAAATTAACCATGGCATCGGTAGAAGATCTCATTGTCAACAACGATGCAGTAGAACTTGCCAATGAAGTTGTCACTAATATAGCCATTGAACAATTGCGAGCAGCACCTGATTCTGAAAGACTGCAGCAATATTATGATGTCATTGAGGTCGCATTAAATCGTACCACTGACGTATATGCGCAACATAGCGATGTGGAAATGAGTAAACTAGATGAGTTCCTTAATTTTAATTCCGTTTTGATGCCTGCTTTGCTTGCGGAATTTAACTTATTTTTAGAAAAGAATCCCAAATCTCCTCTCCCAGAAGTAAAGAACGCAGTAAACACTTCACTCACTGGATTGACAAAAGATACAGATATGCCAAGTCGATTGCCTATATCGAAAGCAATTTTTCAAACGGAGGTGCAGAATGTCGCGTTGTGGAAATGGAGGAATGGTTTTCTAGAATCTTTTGAGAGCAATATGCCGATGCTGTCAGTTCAATTAAATCAGCAAACTCAATTGTGGGTGGATGAGCGTACAGATATATTAGGCGTACGTCACTCACTGAAGCTAATGTCGCATAGCATAAGAAAGGAGAGAATAGACGTTGCGAGGGAAACACGGCTAGCCGAGATCAGATATCACGAATCGAGACTGAATTCGCATTTGGATGCGATTTATAACCTGGCCGATTACTTGCCCACGGATGCTTCGGAAATAATGGGCTTAGATGCACCGGAACTATATCCACTAGGGCACTGGCTCTTTACAATACAAAACGACATAAATATGCTCTACGCCCGTGATCCGCTTGACCCCGAAGTGAAAAGACTAAAAATGTGCAGTTATGCGGCTCGACTTTTAAAACATCGTCAGCAGTTTGTAGAGTCTTTGGATTTAGCAATAGAACAATATAAAAGAAGCATTGAATATAAAATACAAGTAGCGAGAATTTCTAATGTGAGATTCATGTCGCAACTTCAGTTATTCTGTGAAGGGGGTAAGTATGCCGCTTCTGAAGCGATGAGAACTTGCACGGCCTTAGTGAAGGGCGCTGAAGCATTGGAAATATGTTTTAATCGCACCATGGACTCTATTAACCATCGCCGTTCATATCTTCTCAATCTTGCGGATCAACAAATGTCACCGATTCATAAGATTATTGATGACGCTTTAAAGAATGCACCGAAAGGGTTTTTGGATAAGAAGAAAATTGTTTCCACAAAAAAGTAGTTTTTTATTACAGCTTTTATTCATTATTACCAGAATTTTTGCAATTGTTTGTATTTAAATATTTTCTAAGAAGTGTACAGAGAGAAGATACATTTTTATTATCCATTCGCTTACGAGTGTAATCTCGATAAAGCTTTAGCAACGTCGTGATGCGTGACGCGACGTAGCCATAAATTTTACATCCATATATTGACTTTTTATTACTTTTCACAGATTACGCTCTCTGAGTAGATACTATGAATATCCATATAAATTGACTATTATGTGATTAAATTTTCTTGTACCTACAAAATTATTATAACTACACATTTTTTTCATTTCAGTTTTGACCATTACCAAATCTACGTAGATTTTTGGTTTAAGATCGTTAGCGAGATTTCTTTAATTCAAATCTTACTCACGTATTTTATTTACAGTAGGATTCACATTTCACACTTTATAATTATTTTAGTCTGTTTTGGTCGCGTTGTTCATTTGTTTGTTTCAGTCTTCGTTATTATAAAATTTGAATTATTGCGCTGGTTTTTTTTCTACCGGTCTTTCATATCTCGAAGGTCGTTCAAAATGAATAAACCTGCATATGGGATATAAATTTGCATATGGGATTCTGTACGGTAAACGCTCAAGCTAATGTAAATAATTAACTGTACAATATGTGCCTTTATTATTCTTTATTTTAACAGCTACTAACTATAAATCAGTATATTAATTATGTTTTAAATAACCGTCATTGATCGATGCGTTTTCTTACGTAATGTTTCGCCATTATTTCACAATCTTGATTTCAAACGTGACCATTGATCTGCATTGCTATGAAAAGATAGTGAAAATAGTGACCACGTTTTATACGAACTGGCTCTTAATAGTACTTTAAATCATTTTTCAATGCCATCGATACGAGTTTCAGATTTTATTACTGTTTTATGTTTCACCAGACTGTTTTCTTAGTCTCGTTTCTTTACTGTAAATTTTTCCTGAAAAAAATTTGCTATGAAATGTTTGTCTAATTTCAATGTACTACTGTTAAAATGATTATTGAGAGTTGAATTAAGGGGCAAACTTGTGAATCAGTTATGCACAAGTTTATAATTCTCAGACTTTTCTCGAATCAACGGTAAAAGCTTACGTTTCAGAGTTCAGAGAGGCGAGAATCATACGGCTTTTTATTATATTGAATGCCGAGTTATCTTTTGAATTTCACCTTAAATCGCAAAGTCGCCTTACAAAACTTGACGTTATCTCCGTGAGAGTTGGAGCGACGCGAAATGTTTTATCAAAGTTACGAATGAATGTAATTTCTAAGTTAGCGAAATTCTGTATTCTTTATTATTTTTCCTCCTTTCTGTAAAAGTTGTCGATTTTGTTCTGCTATTGAATGTAATACATTTCGCTTTCTAAGCATGTAAATTTTGTTGACAATAAATTGGCGATATGACATTCATGGAGGCTATTAATCATTAGCGGGAACACTTTATATGTACATACACTCCTTTTATTTAACTCCACGCATGGTGAGTTTGGGTGTTTA
This sequence comes from Myscelus amystis hages, assembly GCA_018244895.1. Classification (NCBI taxonomy): domain Eukaryota; kingdom Metazoa; phylum Arthropoda; class Insecta; order Lepidoptera; family Hesperiidae; genus Myscelus; species Myscelus amystis. Next base: position 7,331 of record DWQT01001227.1, read on the forward strand.
GATCAAATTGTTGATTTAGAATAAGTTGCCATAATCCGAATATGCTGGTCATCAAAATGCCTCGTAGCACACACAATTAGTTCGGTCAGAACTGAGATTGAATCTAAAAGCAGTCCAGTATAATATCACGGGATTAATCGAAGATGGCTTGTCTCTCTAAGGATTAGTCTGACATATGTACGTGGTGTATCTGTAGAACATGTGCCTATTCAGTTATTTAGGACCGCACGCACAGAAAGATATAGGTTTTTTTGTCATTATATTAAGTTTCCAGTAATACGTTCAAAGTATCATTATTCTTTTCAGGCGATATTGCTTCGAATGCAATTTATTCTCTCTCGGCCTCGAACAACTTAATAGCTCATGTTTCTTACCCGACAGAGGACCAAAGACTAAAGATATTGTGTTCATTCTGTTTCCATTTGCTTTATTTGAATTTAGAACTTCGCTTTGTTTAGTTTACTCTATAACGGTCGAGTTTCTTTTGTTATTGTCCTTAACTGTTTTTGTTACCACAACTCCCTTTTATGAAAATGGCTTTTACGGAGCAGATAAACTAGAGACACTTACATTCAAAGCTTTAAGTTTCAGTTCAAATGGATTTCACGCAAATTGATATTCAGATTGAGTCGTCAAGCGGCTAAATTACCTACGCTTGGATTTCATTACAGATGTACCGTATGAAAGCGAATTGGCTTAACGATTCTAGACGCTTTGTTGTTTTCGTTCTGCAGCAAGTACGTTGATTTCAACACGTTCACTTTATTTGTGTTCACCGTTAAAACAAAGTGTCACGCTGATAACTCAATTATGCCGCTGAAATGTATCTTGCGCAGTGAACTGTCGTTCTTTGATATTCACCCGGTCTTATCTCATTGTTATTCCGGCCGCGGCGTATGAGAGACCCTTGCGCGCTAAGAGGCCCGCACTGTGGGTACTTTTGGGGATGCCATTACGGAATCACTTCGTGTAGAATCCCCCTTTTGTGCAAAGTCCGAGCACTTTTGTGACCGTGTTCTTTTACGCCCAGTTTCCATGAGAGCGATCTTTTCCCAAATCTTCTGCGTGGCGTCGAGTTCGTGTGACGAGCGTTTTCTTGTTGCTTGCGTGTGTGCTGTTAGCGTTGGTACTTTTTTCATTACCGACAGTTTATCTTTTTCAGAGACGAGGGAAAGTGGAATGAGGTACGTTAGATAAATTCGCATAATAAAGTCGCCGGCTGTTTTGTCATTTGAACGCCAAAAAAGGTCACGTAAAAAATTAACGAGAATGCTTCCCATTCCACTTACCCTCTGTGACGGGTATACGGTGCGCTCGTATCAAAATAATCTGCAAAATCCTAATATCATTACATAATACGCTTTGTTACGTAAAAACATTGAAATTTTGAAAGTTTGAAAGTTTGAAATATGTATACAATTTTACATTTAATATGTTATACAATTTTGCTCCAAAGTAAGGAGATTGAAAATATTCTGTTTGTCTCTTATGGCACGTATGTCCTAAGTTGTGTTTAATTAGGTAATATTGCATTTGTTGCTAATTCTATTTATTACTTAAAGTATATTGTATTTGTTATTTATAGCAAAATGATCACGAATGCTTCTACTAGCTAGAAATAAAGGTTGCTAGTGAATAGTTTTCCTAAATTGCACATGTGGCTGTATAGAAAATGAATTCGTCTGTCCGTCCCACGGGATGTCCGGCGCGCAAGGTCTCAATTTTGATAATTGAAGAGAGCGAGCCGAGTGGCCGCTAACAGAAACCTTCGGGAACCTGTTATCTGAAGTGTGTTTATTTATAGGGACTCGAAGTTTTCTATTGATCGTTGCTTTAAAGTTTCTCTTATGTGTCCAAGACGTTTAATGACTCTCGATATAAAGGATAACCAAAAATATTTATATTAGTTACTACGCAATGCAACCGACTTGAATAGATCTTCGAGTTTCCCAAAGTTTCGTCAGATCAGTGTTTAGAAATAAAAATGACTTATGCTTGGCAAAATCATTTATGAGAGTCTCATGAATTTCAATTCTTAATATTTAACGTTTTAATGATTTCCTAATACATGTTTATTTTTTAGTCCAAATACGAATGAAAAGTCAGTATTTAATATATATCAAGACAGAGTTACTAAAATTGTTTTAAACAAAGACGCCAGGAGTTCAGAAAGACAATTTGAGAACTCATTGAAAATCTCTTTTTAACTTCTTCAAATTCGAGAAACTAAGTGTAATGATCAGATATAAAGTTCCAAAGTCGAATATAGAATTCTTTGTGCTGATTTCCCCGCTTGAAGAGCACTCAGAACTCTAAGCAATGTCTTCGGAACGTAACTACGTAGGTGTACACGTGAAAGGTTTTATATTCGCGTCTCTAGCGACACGGTTTCTATGTTACAAACGAATGGACTCGAAGGTGATAAAACATTCATGGTGTTGCATTTACTTCGATTGAAAGTCATGTGTGTTGACATATCGTTGTCGATATCGTTATCGTTGTCACATTGAAATCTTGTAGTATTATCAACTTTCACATACGACCATTCGATTCGAAATCCCTGAAAACCTATTCGGTAGTCTACATATAGATATATTAATACGGCACTAATGTTAATCAATGCTGCTAAACTAGCATTATAAAGGGGTAATGTGATAGCTTAATGGTTTGAAACTCAGCTTTTCGGCCCGGCGGTCTGGGTTCGATACTGGCTTATTAAATGCGTTTTTGAAACTGAAAATTTAGATGTCACGTGCTTAAACGACGAAGGAAAACATCGCGAGGAAACCTGCACGTCTCAGAAATGTCATATATTTTCTGAGCGGTGCGAAGTCTACCAAGGCGCACTTGACCAGCGTGGTAGACTGTGGCCCAAATGCCGCTCACTATAAACGGAGAGCCGGTCCAGCAGTGGACCACTAATGGGGTGAAAAAAGATAATCTTTTTAACGTGTTTATAATAGGTATACGTAAAATGTATACATCAAAATCCAATAACCGTTCAACGTGAATTGTATTTAACGGAGTATTCTTATGTAGATATTGCGATCAAATTTCGATCAACCGGCGCTTCGAGCACCAATGAAATGGTCGGCTATAAATTTCCCTCTCGATTTAATAAAAGCGAAACAGGTCGGAACAACAACAACAACAACAACTGCGAACATGTTTGCTCTCCGTTCCCGCGTGCTGATCGAATCAACCGCATTATTCGATGTGCCGTGTGTCGGACGGTTTGCTTGGTGTGGAAATATACCTGTGCAAACAAATATACACCTCGTACGCCGCACGCTTCAAATCACATAAGTACGTATATATTATGTGTATCATATGTATACAGTTGCACATATTTCTGGGCAATGATGGCAGGAGGAGGAAGTGGTGGTGGTGGTGGTGGGGGGGGGAGGGGAAGGAACTTTCAAAGCGTACCACGCCGTTTTGGCAGAGACTTCTTGTTATGTGAGATTGGACGTGATACGTTGGAATATCTAGTTTGGGGTGTCCATAAGGAATGCCCTGGTGTCCTTTCAGGATTAGTATCATGTCGCGATATTTTGTGGTTGCCTACTACAATGTTTTTACCAGTTAGTATTTTACGAATTTCTTGCGCCAGAAATGTATAAATGTACTTTGAAATTCTTTTTGTATGTGTTCATTAACTAAATCCTAACGGAGTAGGTAATGGATTTGTTACGAGAAAATTCTGGAAACAATTTCGACCACGTCATTTTAACGTGATGACGGTAAAGTGATTTGGGTTTTCGTCTTTTTTCGGTACAATTTTATTACTATTTCGAGTACAATAGCCGAGATATCCTAGTAGTTTGGAGTTCTGAATACCACTATGTTACTGTTGGTTCGATGTTGAAGCAATCTTCAACAATCTTCAACTTGACGAAGTGACGTGCGTTTTAGATTTAACAATACTTACTATGATATTGAAAGACATCTGCAATATATATTTCTACACAATTTACTCTACTGCTTAGACAGCCAACCCCCGCTTAGCCAACGTGGCTCTGACCTCAACCCTCTTCACCCTGACAGGAGATCCGTATTCAACATTAGAACGATAAATTTATTAACGAGAGCTCTGCAAACTGAATTAGCAATCCAACATTATTATTATTATACTATGACGCCAGGTCCTTAACCGGGCAGGAGTCCATTTTAATGGTTTAGGTCAGTTGGAGCTAGTAATGTAGTCTGCCTACCAAGAGCTGGGACATTTGCAAAACTTCTAAAAGCTTAAAGATCATGAGGATTTTTTCTGTAATAATAATAAAAATCCACTTGTTGAAGTTATGACCGTGGAGACATTATTGCGTACTCTTTTTGCAATCAAACAGGCGTCATCTCACTTGGATCATGGTTTTCAGCTGAATGTTCCAGAATAGTAAGGGGCAACTGGTACTTCTGTTCTATTCATGTTAAGTTGAGTGCAGTTGTAAAGTGGCAACAACTTGTTAACAATAGTTTGAACAGTTGAGCACAGTTTGAACGCCGTGAGAGGTGTAGTTTCCTCTCTTCCGATGTTTAAAATTGGCGCAGAAGATAAAGAAACAAATTTCCATCTTCCAACCATAACATTGGCAAAAAGTGGATGTTTGTTCAGGCCTTTCTCGCGGAAAATGGTACACGAAAAGTGCCTTGAGGCGCGGAATTGACTCGAAACAATGGCGGCACGCCGTCGTAAAATATAACAAGATTGTAACATAATTTTTTATTACCCGTTGTCTCACCAGGTGTCGCTACTTTAAGCATTTATGTCGGTCGTGTGCATATATTATTCACCTGAATGAGATGCCAAGGTAGGTACAGTTTGGAAAGGAAAATAAGCATTTGTGGTTGTAGCTCTAAGTGTTACGTGATTTGGCGCTTCTCATGTCGATTCAAACAGAAATTACCTTAAAAACTTCTCCGCATACGTATAAAAGTTGTATCGAAATGTGTTTAGCTATTGCATTACCATGTGATATATGGCCGGACAAACAGTCAGAGGAACAGATTGAAAGACAGCCATTCTTTCTGTCTGTCTTTCTTTCTGTCTTTCTTTTTTCTTTCTTTCTTTTTCTTTCTTTCTTTTTTCTTTCTTTCTGTCTTTCTTGTAAAATGGCCAATAGCGGTTATCCATTTAAGCGCGAATCGCCCGCTGTCGCTTGACTTTGCAGATTATACGCGTAATACGAGTATTTTTATGAAGTAGTCTTATGACGTTTCATAAACATCGCACCGAAAATTCGCCATCAAATCCCACACGCGGCGATCGCTAATCCGACTACTGGCTAAGCTCAATATTGTTTGACCCGCTGTTAGCCTTTGCCCGGTCGTGCTCCAGTCGTATCATCTTGCGTGATATTATCGGGTGATGTCGAGATGCTTACCTATGTATGTACCTGTATTTCGAATAACTCTCGTAGATTTAAATGTCGAAATTAAACAGATCATGTAGATATATCGGATCGCGCGTAATTTTGCTAGAGGCTTCAAACGTAGCGTATTTCGCATTATTGTACTTTAGTTATTTGCTTTACAAGATGGTAGGTGGTGATGAGTGGTGGTCGATGGTGGTTTTATTTTTAATTTTCTTCTAAATGAGCTAATATGTTGTTAGCTTTAATGAATGTTTTATTTTATTCAAAATTCTTTCATGCTTAACACGTTCGAACACGGCAATGTATTTATATAGTTTCTTTCTTTTATATATCTCCAATTGGGTTTCATTTATATTTTAGATATCACACTTTTGTTTCCGAAACATTTTACTGCCGCGTGCCGATACCCAGGCAAAATTGAGTTCTCCGACTTAAATGAAATTCCAATAAAAAGGGTCAACCCTTCTTCACATATATCTATTATATTGTGACATTTGATATAATGTGTAATTTCGATTGTTTCAGTTGGAGAATGTTCTGCTACTGGACAAGTATAACCTCCGGAACCCTTCGAAAGGCACGCTGTACTTCGCCACCACGCACCTCATATTCGTCGACCACGAGATGAGGAAGGAGACGTGGGTATGTGTTTTATGTGAAAGTTTATCGTTTACTATCTTAATTCATTAAACTGTTTACTGTTTCATGTGAAACTTTATCGTTTACTATCTTAATTCATTATACTGTTTGCTGTTTTATGTGAAACTTTATCATTTACTACCTTAATTCACACCTCACACCATTATTGCGTCCGTACGCCATCTATAGCGTTTATTTGAATTAAACGTGATTCAGCGCGGAAACGAGATACTCTTTCGCGAAAAAACTAGCTCACCTTTTCAACAGTTTCCATATCAAACATCAGATCCATCCGCTATAACGTTTTGACGGGATTGTAATATTTAGTATGGATTATAGTGTTGTGTGTGTTCTCCGAGATCCGTCTGATTTATAGTTCTTTGGAGTTTATTGTTTTCGCTTCTCTATAAACGAACCTTTGAAAATGGCCGTGACCGTCAACGGTCACTACTCATCTAAATCTAAATCAATGTTCGCAGTGTGTTCCAGATTTGTTTCATAATATGTAGTACCAAAAATAATTAGTATCACCCGCATAGTTGATTGAATTTCACCTAGAAATGTAGAGTTCTACTAAATGTACGAGTCTCGTTTCAATTTGCAATGAAGTATTCCCCGCGGCGCTCTCGTAATTAGCTCCGACGCTCCGGATGATTTGAATGCATCATTAGTAGTTGCCGCTAATCGTGCACTATTTTCTTTTTCAACGGCAATGCTAACAGCGTTTCGTTATGTAACCAGACTGAATATTGAATATTTTTTCCAACGTTGTTGCGCGTTGAGTTGCGGTGGGAGTTGTGACTGGTAGAAATCGTCACGTAAGGAAAAAGCGTTATGTATCTCGATCTCTATATAGCATTATGTTCGGAATGGAACACAAAGCGTGAGGAATGTCGGTTCGGATGAAGCTCCACGCACCGCACACCTAAGTTTTTCATTGCTTGATTTGCAGGGCGAGAGCTAATCCGACAACCTTACGTACTCCGGTCTAGTAAAGAACGCCGGTGCAAAGGTAATCCCTAATGGATGAGCGTTTTAGTTCCATTTTCAATACTCGAAGACGATCATCGAATATTGTAAATCATCCTTAAGGTTTTCGATATACCGCGATAAAAGTAATGGTGAATAGGTACTTTACATATTATCGTTCGTTGGAAAAGTTTCCTCTCGTCGCTACCAGTGTAGAAGTTGAGAACATATTGTTGTTCGACTTTGTAGATTCCGCTTACAAGGTTTTCACTTTGATTCTTGCGAGAGCTGATTGTGTTCTTGTTTATAAGTGACTAGCTGTTGCCCGCGACTTCGTCCGCGTGGTTATGAAGATATGCATTACTACTAAGTTGTTTAACGCAAATTATATTTCACCAAAACACATCATTTTTAATCATTCGTCTAAGTCTAGAATTGAAAAATTTCCATACAAACTTCACCCTCCCATTTCACCCCTTTAGGGGTTGAATTTCACAAAATCCCGTCTTAGTGAGCACTTACGTCCTTAAAAGAACCTGCTTGCAAAATTTGAAATTCCTAGCACTTGTAGTATTTCTGAGATTTCGCGATGAGTGAGTGAGTGAGTGACCTTTCGCTTTTATATATATAGATTAGTAAATTTCTTCACATAAATGAGTGGACAAATGCGTTTGTAAATGTGCTAAGCTTTAATTTGAAAGATCAAAAAAAGTATGTAATTCTATAAAAAGATTCCGAATCATAGGTGTTACATTTCTGATCAAAATAGGATATTTTAATATTTTGTTAAAAAACGAAAAATAATTCACAGATATATTATGAATTTCGTACTTAGTAATGTTATTCTGAGTGTGCGAGGGAAGGTTCACCTATATTATTCGACTTACCAAAAATAGTCTTTCACGCGTGTGGTAAGTATGAAGATTCTCTAGTCATAAGTATTTTAACGAGTTCCATTTCACTGCGTTCGTGTAAGACGTTTGAATTAATATCACATTAATTTATTCAATTCGATCTGTGGGCGGAGAAATGTGAGCATAGCTTCAGTCGGTGACTGGTTACCTATGTACATATGTATGTGTGTTCATAATGTATTATAATTCTGATATCACTGTATTATACGTATGTAGGTACATATACTTGTATACCTTTCTACCGTATGAGATGAAATGTTGTCTGTGTGTGGACTGTGTACAGTAATTCCGGAACATTGAATATAAACATTATAATGTATGTACATACACTTATTCTATATGTATTTCACTTTTTCTTAATTCAAAAATCAACCCACATTGACACCCCAGCCGTGGGATACGGTTGCGCCAACCTACGGGCTTAAATAAGCCTCGCTTACGTTGAGTTGGTTTCGACGCGTACTCTCAGCCCCGCAAAGATTCACAAAGCCTTCAAACAGATTAATAATCACGTAGGAGATGATTTGGTTTTCACGTGAATAATTTAATATGCACGTCGGCTGGTGTATGTTAGTACGCTTCTAATACGGTGTATAATATATTTCGGTACATAATGTAACATCGTGTTGAAAGTATTATGTTTTTTTTTCCACCCTTTTGTCGGTTCACTGCTGGAACGGGTCTCCTCTCATAGCGAGAGGGATTTAGGCCATAGTCTACCACGCTGGCCAAATGCGGATCGGTAGACCTCGCATATCTCAGAAAATATACAAACTTATAACAACCCTAAGGTGTGGAGGTTCCCTCACGATGTTTTCCTTCACCGTTATAGCGAGTGATATTTAAATTTTATTCATAAAACGTACGCAACAAATTGTAGGTGCGTGCCCAGATCGAACCCAGACCCCCTGGAAGGAGTGGCTGAATTTCAAATCACTAGGCTGTCACTGCTTTAATTGCCATGTAAAATAATGCAATACTTCATGTAATGAGTGATTGATGGATGTGGACGAAGCACGGCAGGTTTGTAAGGACAGAGATAATTGGCACTCGGTGCGCCCGGCCTTCCCCTCTGCTACCATTTCTCTTTACCAAAGATGTACATAATACATTGAAGTATAACTGTTCGACGCTTTGAGTGTTGCGAGAATCATGAATTAATGTAAACCCACCGAATATTTTATCAAACAGGGCGCTGCGCCCGCTGGGACCTTTGGGCTTCAAAGGGAGACTAGCGCCCTGGGGGATTAATTAAAATCACCAGGAACAACAGCTAAGGGTTTATTTAAAACATAGTAGCAGCTATTTCTTATATATTTACTAGGCTCTGTACGGTATGTATTTTAATACAGACATCAGACACGGAATTGTATGTATTTTTTACATTGCCCCAAAGCACAACAGGTTTGTAAGGACAGAGATATTAGGCACTCGGTGCTTTCTGCCTAACCCATTAGGGACCTGGCGTGATAGTTATGTATGTATGTGTGTATAATTCTCTATCCCGACCGCTGGGGCATCTGTGGCTTTTCCGATGAATATCGCTTCCAATCCTGTTCCAGATTCTCCTCATGCACATATCGTCCGTGGAGCGTCTCCCGATCACGACGACCGGCTCGCCGCTGCTCGTGCGCACCAAGACCTTCCAGTCGGTGTTCTTTGTGATCCCGAGGGAGAGGGACTGCCACGAGATGCACCAGACCCTCCTGCGGCTCAGCCAGCCCGGTAAGCGGAAACTGGACGCGAGGGAATTTAAATTTACATGAAAGTGGCATATTTGGCACTCGGTGCTTTCTGTCCACCCCATTGGGGACTTGGCGTGATGGTTATATATGTATCAGTATGAAAGTGGACATAGGTCAAACTAATTATCTATTGGACAACATTGAATTATTTTTCTCTTCATTCGTTTCTGAACGATTTTTTTTTTGGATTTGCCACTTAATGGACAGGCTTCTGGATAGGATTTAAATATAGGGCCCGACTTACTGTTAGTGTTATATCGACAAAAACCTTTGCGAACTCGTTAGGCAATTGGCGGGACAAAACGTGATCTATGTCATTAACCTCATTGATTACCCAGAACGCACGGCTGAAAGGAGTCTCGCCCAACAACTGCTGAGAAAAAGGCATCGCTGATAGTTCTGGAACATTGATCATTTATTGTTTTATTTTCATATTTGTAACTCCGTATGCTAGTCACCATTGTCTGTGTTTCATTCTGTTCTTGATTCGTATCTACAATAGTATTTCTCCACTAATAAATAATAATAATAAAATCTTAGGACAATTCCACACACGGCTATCTGATTTCAAATTAGGCAATTTAATGCCTGTGTTATGGTAACCAGATAGCTGATAAACATACATATATACATATTATATAATACTTATATAGATATTTTTATTACGACCAGACACAGAACAAAC
>DWQT01001228.1:0-17655 GCA_018244895.1 Myscelus amystis hages
TTGATTGTTTGAACGCGCTAATCTCAGGAAATATTGGTCCGATTTGAAAAATTCTTTCAGTGTTAGATAGCTCGTTTATCGAGGAAGGCTATAGTTTATATAACATCACGTTAAGATGAATAGGAGAGGAGCAGCAAGAAAAAATATTGCGAAAACGGCAAAATCATTTATGGCAAAGCAACGTTTGCGGGGACGGCTAGTGTTAAAAAATAATCTAATTTTATTTTTTTGCTTCACTGCTGGACCGGTTCTCCTCTAATCACAAAAGGGTTTTAGACCGGTCTATCACGTTTGCCAAGTGCGGTTTGGAAACTTCACGTACCTCAGACATATTATAAAGATTTATATGGTGCTCAAAAATATCCAGATTTCCTCATGATTACCCATCACGGTTACGGCGGTGATATTTAAATTGTACGTTACAAAACGCATGTAACAAGTCAGAGGTGCGTGCTAGGTTTTGAACCCAGACCCCACGGAGTGGGAGGTTATATTTCAAACCACGAGACTATCGAAAATTAATACCCACGTGCAACCGTTAGAATATTCCATCGAATACGAGATTAAGTGTATAACCAACGAATACGTTGCAAAGCTAAAAAGTACACGTGCGCTATCTATCAGCGAAAACCTTTAACGGATAGTTTTAATTCCCAAGTAAATCCGCTACGCATAACGTATCTACCTGTCCATTTATAAATGGGCACGGATTCCGTTACGATATTTTTTATGTATTTATCATCGCCAGCTTTGACACGAGATTTGTACTTTTTTAATTCTCACTTATGTACGTGTATATAACGTGCGCTGATCAAAGCAAACAAAGGTAAAATTTATTTAATACATACAATTAATACAGACATATACCTACCAACAAATAATACAGACATATACCTACGCTTATAATGGCATTTATTAGCAGACTCACGTAGAGATTGATAAAGGAAAATGTATCCACTTAATGCTATTTTCTAAGAACGGTCTTGGGAAAGTTCTGACTATGCTCCACTTTTTATATCATATTTGTATTGCAGACTCAGCTGTGTGGTAAATAACCGAAGTGGCACTTAGCGATGGTTGGTATCGAGACATTTCACATTGGATATATCTTAGATGCGAGCTGGCTTCCTATTAACGTCGAGGGGTACACTAATAATATGTTTATCTTGTCATTGATGTATTAAAAGCTCTAACAATGTTTTTGCATATACTTTATAAATCCTGTCAATAAAATTTCGTTGCAATGAGAAATCTGTTATTGCTATAAAATAGTAGTGTATACTTTTTGAATTTGCTTATAACAAATCAAAGAAAATACGTCGTAAGTATGCTTTCATCGAAGTGTAGGTAAGTACTTACTACTCAATAAACTTTTAAATCGTATATTTTTTCTTGACAGCGCTAATAAATAGCATGGAAATGCTACAATTTATTACAGGAAAATGGGAGTGTTAGTAACATCGCGTAGGTAATGATCACGAAGCTCCCAATTGCCGTACTCCAATTAGCTGTAACTAAGTAACGTTCAATATTCTAAGCGTTGGTACTTCGGTCCCCAAAATCAGTTATCGCATAGTAGCACGATGATGAATCAACAATTTTGACTTCTCCACGGCCTTGCAGAGCGCACCTCGCCCACTGCAGGGGGAGGGGCGAGGCGCGGTGGCGGGGGTGGCGACCGCCGTTAGATCGATTCCTATCGTGGATATTATTCTGTGGTAATTAGAATCCGCGTTCCAAACTACGACTTGTTATATGTTCCCGTTGAATTTAACGTGCACGCCTCGATACAAATAAGCATCGGAGATGTACGAGTACGAGCCACGAGCGCGGTGCGTTGTTGGGGTTTTTAAACTGCACGTTTAATATTTAAGTGTGTATACAACAGTATGCACCCTAATATTTGATGAGATACGAATATTTTACACCGCAAAGTGATATGTCATTTGTGTCACTTTACAATGGACAAATGGTTCAAACGATTAGTATTTCAAAACGAAAATTACTTTTATTCCCTTTAAGATACGCTGAATTTTCGCACGAATACTTTTTAATGTGTTCTAACCAATGGACGTATCGAATACTCGGATTTAAGTCGTTGATATTCGAAATATGAAAAAAGGTGAAACGAAGGTTATGAAACTGTTAATTTATGTGTTGATTTATTTTGATAAGCTCTATAGATAGTAATACGCAATTTGGTCGTAAGAGATAATATTTGAAATATTCTTTGAATTATGCGTTAAGCATCGAACTTTCTCGAAACAGTAGCGTAATAATACAGTTTCGAATCTATTTTGGGACTTCAGTTCAAATTGTGAGTGCGTTACATTTTTAATACATATAATCGCAGTAGAATTCTCGATGTCGGAAATAACGTGGGACGATCTCGGCGGGAAACTCGAACAGTTGTATTGTGCTTGTTATGGCTATTTTCCGCTGGCTTGCTTCAATAAGAGCGTTATTCTATGCATCGCTACAAGTCTTCATCGTTATCCGATGGCTGGAATACTCGCGTTATTCATTTTTATTATACATAAGAACCTATCGATGCGATAGTGAGTGAAACATTGTGATTGCAATTGATTAACCTTTGAGGAAGCAACGATATGAAACTCCTCTTGTGTCGGCACAGGCATAGGCATGTAATAGGCACTGTCGACCATCGTAATATCTAAGTACTTTTCGGCCGTCGTACTATGTTGCATATCCGTATACATATTGAACAGGGAGCAACGTTTGCATAATTACGAAATAAATGCATTCATCGTTCATTGTAACAATATATTTCTTCCGCAACTATATTTCAATTGATCGCGTGTTAATGGTTCCGTTTTATGATAAGGAAAAAAAAATCAACGCAACGGTTAAATGAAACTAGACTACAATGAAAGAAATCAGGAATGCCTAATTGAATAAATATACTTGCTTCTCTACAATAATTCATTTGTTGTGTGTAGATTGCTGGTTGATAAGTCAGCTGGTACGCATAAATTATCTCGACCGTTAGAGAATGGAAATGCTACTTAGAAATATAATATATGCGTCATCTTGCATTCTTGTGATAATGGTATTGGATTATTGAATAAAAATGGTTGTTTGTTTAAGTGTATACGGTAATGCTAGGGTCCGGTGTCTCGACGGTGTGACGTCACTCGCGTCACTATTGTCCGCAGTATCCACGCGCGCCACTTTCAGCTCGCAACCGTGGTGAACGGTCACAAAGCTCAAATCCCCAGCAAGACATTTTCCGTCGCACGTTCAGGCCTCTTTGTACGGAGCGCAATCAGCCAGCGGCGTACCCGGCAATTATTCAAAATACATCAGGCAATATTAGATAGGTGGGCCGGCCAATGCGTTTTGCATTGCGAATCAGTCGGACTTTGTGCGGATCCGCTCGGGGGAGCGGTGGTGTTTATGCGCCGACGTCACCGGCAGATTGTGGGGCCAGCCTTTTGGTAAATTGTCAGCGCACTTGGGGATTGCCGGTGGCGACTCCGGGTAAAGCGTTAATGGTCGTTCGTTATCGCAAAACCGCGTTAAGGTTGAAAGCGACGGTACGTTGACTATAACAAAAGACGGACCGACATCCATCTGCATCGAAACTTGTGTACATTTGCAATATGACATGTATAGTATCTTAACGTATTGATATATCGTAAGCAATTTTAATATTTGCATTACAAAACCGCTCCAGTGTGTGCTTTGGATACTCCTCGCTACGGTGTGTCAAGGTTGAGCATGCGCTATCCATATGTACGTGGATGCCACATATTAATAGATATAGAATTCAGTAAATAAATGTCACACGCGCGTACGAAACAATCAATCGTTAATCGTCAAACCATTTGAAAGTCCAATAAGTGTGGAAAAATAAACTACCAATTTAGAAACGGAAATGGTACTTTCGTAGTCGGAGCGGATCGAAACTTTAATTGAAATGATTTTTAAGTACGCTAATATGGTACAGGATTCAGCGGGAGACCGGAGGAACCGTTTTTGAGACTAATGAAGTGGCAGACAACGGACGCTCAATTGGACTCGAGTTAATGAATTTTTAATGTCATTAAAGCATTTAAGGATATCGACTGCGGACCGTGGCGCGTCGCGAGTCGGCCGCGACAATACGAATAATCGTGGCCGGAATGTTTATCTTCGGCTGCGTTCGCTTGCATTAGTATTCCCTTTGCGCAATTTGTAGCCGCGCCGTACATTATTTGTATACACTAAGCATGAAATGTTGCCAAGCAAACGTGTACTATTTGCGTAGAGGTTTAGGAAGCAGACGCGGGGGTGCAGGGGGCGACGGGGCCGCGTCGCCCCCGCTTTGTACACCCCTACCCCCATGCGTGCACGGATGAGAAACACTCACCCACTCTGAGGTTTCAATATTCCATACCGAAATGCATTCAATTGCAACATTTTTAAACAAATGGAAAAGGAACAGAGCGCGCCGTCGTCGCCGCGCCGCCGCCCAAGCCGAAGCCCCTTTGACAAAACATACTCGTAAGCGTATATTTGTATCAAACGTGCCTTTGTGTCTTATATTTCTTTAAATTTGACATCGTGCACGCGAATATGACGAGATCTAGCCGATATCCGACACAAAGTAATATGTGACAAATCGCGGCAAATAAAACTGGAGCGTATATAGGAGTTCGTACGAATGCCCCGCAGCACGGCCTGTATGCACAGAATGTATGTATGCGCTGAAGACTCGCGCCGGCCGAATCGTTGATACGCGTGTTTTCTGTGAAAGGCATTGTGTTAGATTTTTCGAATTCGTGCTTTTGATAAAAGTTAAAATATATCTAATACGAAATAATAAGTATTCATACCAAATAATTTAAGAAAAATATGCTCCTCTTAAACACCGCAATATTATAGATATAGTAATATTATAATAGGCAACGACTGGAATTGTTACTGTTAGGCGACATGCCTTAATTGCGAAACGCTGAAAAAGTATTAACGGGAGCATGGAATATCTATCAGATCGTAGACGTGGTGCGATAATATACCTGCCACAAATTTACGGCACTGCAAAACTCGCAACTAGCACTGCGCTAATTAGTAACGTCAGACGACGAGATACGAAGCCGATGAGATTTACTTATTAATACGAACGGTGGCGTGGCAGTATGCAGAAAACAATCGTTAAGTGAAACGTGCAACTTCCGAAGCGGTGCTTCTGTCGCGGATCTGATCATCAATTGGCGTATCTCCGGATGGATGCTCGCTTCCACTTCAAAGCTCTCTTCCGCTAATCCGTAGTTAATTTACCAATCGTTAAAAATGGATAACATTTTATTTGATTCCACCCAAGGACCGACGGTCGCGCTGATTCCCCTATCTCTTCTAAGCGAATTTTATTTCGATGCTACCTTCTGCATTTATAACGGAACAAGTACGCTGAGGTGAACTTATACATACATAGATGTTTTCTTTTAAAATAGCAAAGTATAGTTGTTAGAATTTTTTGTCTTTAATCAACACAAAAATAAGGAATGAAAAATTGTTATGCACGTCGCAAGTAACAAATGGTATATAATACTGATGTTGATACAACTTTTCTCACACTATATGAATATTTTATTAAAACACCGTCGATGGAATAGTAAAAATCATTTCCTCGTAATGTCTATTCATTGCGACAGGTCGAGGTTGGTATGAAGTTACCAAATTAGATATTTATTAGAGACGTAAGTATATTGTTTTGCTTCTGATACTCGCATGTCTTCGCAGCTGATGAAATATTAATATCGTTTGAAAACGAACGCGCGCTGCGTAGTAGAAACATATTGTCCTCGAAGCTAATGAAATACTCATGAATTTTAAAATGGTGACGGTTATATTTTAAAATCGCAAAATTGTAATATTATTTATATTCAAGTTACGACAAGAAGTGGCCGACAATCGAATGCTTCGGACCCGTACGAACAAGGGTGTGTTCGCAGAAAGCATGTGTTTAAACTACAGCGTGTTTTTTATATGCGAATGAATCAACAGTTGCCATGTACTCAGGTGACATCGGAGTCGAACGCGAGTCTTTTGAATAATAGTAAAAAAATTAAGTTCGGCTTTCCTACAGCTTGTAAGTTCAGTATTCAATCCCGATTCGGAGGCCATTCGCAGATTCGTTGACTATTCCGAAACGCGGCGAGTTTGTGCGGTATGAGAAGGCAGTCACAAATCCGGGTCCCCCAATCGACTATTTCAGAATTTCAGATGCATGAATTTTCAAACAGTCATCATTGGTCAGGTGTCTATTGTGCACTTCTGAAACTGTTAATTTCAAACGATATTCAGTTCACATTTGTAATTATTAATATGTGCTGTTGATGGTAATCAAAACATTTTGTCGCGGACCACTGAAAACGTTATACATCATACAGTATCAAAATGATCAACTGTATGAATTTCGATTCGAAAAGCAAACAATTTCTTGGCTACTATTTTCAATACTAATTAGGACTTGCTTCGATACACTTTTTCTGCAAAACAATCCAGCCCGTAGCGGAACGTACAATTATTTGCTTTTTCCCTTTCATTTCCCAAAAGAGAGAACGAGAGGGCAACCTTTTATGACAGTAAACAATAGTAGATAATATTAAAGGCAAAATGCCTTTCAATTTAAAGTTCATTTCGAGTCCACCGCTGCCACTGAACTTCCTACGTAAGTAATGGAGTGCGATTCCATTAAAGGCTTCACTGAGAAAATTACTATTGCTTTGTTCTTCGATAACTTATCATTATTCTTACGGAATTTTTTTATCTATAATCAATAAGAAAAGTAAGCTATCAGCAAAGACAGCTGCATAATAAGTTCAAAAGTGAAATAACTGAAAGAACAATCGGTAATTAATTGAACATTTATAAATTAATAAATTGGAATGTCAAAACAGAACAGTTTGGAAATACTATTCTAGAAATCGGATCTGAGATTTCACAAGACTTGGTCCAGAAGTGTATGGAGCACCCATCGCATTGAATGTAGAATGTAGAGAGTAAAGTAGAGTTTCCGCTTGGTAGAGTTTTGAGAAGGCAATTGATTGTGCGAGCGACCCTCTCGATGATCTCTGAGAAACTTAGATCGTAAGTGCAAGATGAGGCAGAAACGCTTTGGTGATTTAAACTGCAGTCTAGCACTCTTGTGATTTGTCCAAGGGGAGTAACAGGTTTAACTAGATAATCGTGTATATGCAATTGTCGGGAGTGTTATCAAGAAGTGCAATTGATTGGCAACAATTGGTTTAGCTGTAAATAGACTTAACACGTTCTGTGCCACGTGAGTGGTTTGTTTGTTGAATATAAGGTGGGTGTCAATGTGGATACTTGGGCGGTATTGCTTGGATGACCAATGATCAAAAATTAATAAACACGTTAAATGTTTTTATCTACGAAATTATATTATAAAGTAACTTTACAGTGGAATATGTTCGTTGTTAGAGTACAAAACTGTCATGTTGTAAATTTTGTAAACGTAATTTATAATGTCTCTTGGATAATTGATTGAAAATGTAGTAGGCAAATTGCAGAATAATGAAAAGTCGTGTAAAAAACAAAAACATCTGTTCGCTTGCAAGCGCCGCATAAAAGTTTTCTTGTTCCAGTCTGGTTGAAGACTTATTTGCATTGTGTGGTGTTCGACCGTCATAAGCCCTTACCGTCGAGTGGTCTTGTATCCGTCTGCCTGAGGGAGACGTGTCTAATGTCCCACGATATTTATACTCTATGCGGTTTACGGTTTATTGTCTGCCGGATCAAAGAGAAGACGAGTGCGCTCACGTGTAATTGTAATAAGTTTTTCAATCCCTCCATTGCTAGATATTGCGTTGCTTAGATGCTTTCACAAAAAGAACGCAGTGAGAATTGCTGCTCTTCACGTGTATGTATCAAGTGTACCGACAAAAAACAATGGCAAGTGAGAATGTATCTAATTAATATTTGAATTTCGAACTGCGTACAGCGCAGGCGTTCTAATTTTTAAAAGCAGCTGCCGGGCCTATTGTATCGAATGTACAACAATTAGCCAAAGATAAATTGAAAATTATTATATAATACCTATACCGTAACTGGGTGAGCGAGGTACGGTACACCGAATCAGTGAATCAATTACCTGTGTGGGAAGTAACTATATTAAGTCGAAGTAATATGACATTTAAAATAATTAAATGTCACTCTATCAAAAATACTTTCGTGAGTTTGCAACGTTACATTACGTACCAAAAAGCCTTTTACTGTAACTAACTAAATAGCGTAGGTTTATTTGATAATATATTTGACTAAAACAATCTATACTAATATATAAAGCAAGAGTTTGTTTGATTGTTTGAACGCGCTAATCTCAGGAAATATTGGTCCGATTTGAAAAACTCTTTCAGTGTTATATAGCTCACTTATCGAGGAAGGCTATATAGGCTATACTATATTATTGCCATTATGAAATTCTGAATAGCAACGCGCGCGAAGCCGCGGGCAAAAGCTAGTATTGCTATAAAGATATATCGATATACGTTTATGTTTTCATATTCAACAATCTAAGTTGTATTCAATTTTGAATGGAACAGAACGGAACGGGCGAGTTTTTGAAGGCAACGCCGAGACTCCCGGCGCGGGACATTTTATGGACGATTCACTTTGCCCGTCTGAAATCCAATTTAGAATTGGATTTGCGAGTTCAAACAAAAAAATGAGCCTTCAGAGTGCAAGTAAACACGTTACGGACTCGCGTGCGCTGCCGAAGATTCGGACGAATCGAAATCACGAGATAATTAAACAAAAAAATGCAACGTACTTACTAAGTAGCCCGCGTTGCAAAATACAAGAAAAACTAATCAGTCTACCAATCTATCTGAAGGTTTTTGGATACAAAGGGTGCCATTATGTTAAGCTACTATAATAGGGAACGCGACGTATCAATTTACAAAATGTAAATAAAATCGAACGCTTTAAATGTATATTTGCTGAATTGTACTGGAGCCGGGCGCAGTCATTAACCGTTTCAATGTGACACGTCAAGTTAAGTTATTAAAATACATCGACATATTATACATATTCACATCGCGTGAACTTTGTACAATCGTAAAATATTCAAAACAGATAAACCGAAACAATGTAAGTGGTAGGTGACATCAGATATAATTAATTTAATTTAAGACAGGGCGTGGAAACAAGGTGTTTTCAAATGTTATTAGTTGACAGATGAAATCTGGAATTAGGGGGTTCCTTGGCAAATGTAGTACTTGTGTTCCTAGGAAGATTAAACTCTAAATAGACATATCAGTGCGACTAAGCTGGCGACAGTCGATCACATTCGCAATAATTTCTAAAGCACTGAAATAAAAATGCCAACGAAAAACATTTATCAACTAAGCGCTCAAGATTTAAGAGGTCACCTCATATCACGCTTTCCTACTCATTTTATTACAATTACAGTTGGCTGATTCGGTTTATATTTATGAGCCGCTCGTAACCTTCACGTGTTGGCCGCTGTGTCAAGTTAGGCCACGTGCGCTGTTCTGCCCTTGTGTGACACTTGACGCATTTTTATTTAACTATACCACAATAAATACATAAATCACATGGCAAATTGGACTATAAAAAGTCCAGAAAATGTTAACCGATGTTAAAGGAGAAAAATGTAATTTTTTGTACTGTCCCTTCAATTTCGAGAAGATTGAAAAAAAAAAACGTTTTTTTCACAGTTTTGCGATATTTATGTTTATCATATACCGTACTTTGCAACGTTGAGTAAATACGAATGCTGTTGGCGAATGCTCATCAAAGCTTTTTTTAATCACAATTACATATTAGAGATTTATCGGCGCAATACGTAAGCACGCCACTAATAAAGACACGTAACAATTTCATTATTTTACATATTAAAGTAATATCTTTGCTGTAAGCGAATTATAACTGAATATTAAACGGACGGCGGCGGATAAGCGTGTACTCGTATGCATCAAATATTGTATTATTAACGTCCGTATTTAAATAGCAATAGGGCTTGTTCTCGCCGGAAACTGCCTCATAAAGTATGAACCACTCGTGTTAAACGAATCAGGCTATGAAACGTATACGAAACATTACGGATACTCGAAATTAAAACTCCTCTACTGATGCAGTAGTGCGTTGGTAGTTCATACTTTAGTTATTATGACAGTGCGTGGAGACGATGGATCAGTGGCTAGCAAAATATATTGTGTTATTATTACTATACCCTCACGCGAGATCTCTAACATTGTAGGTAGAAAACACCGAGTGCCAAAAATCTCTGTGCTTTGAAATTTATTATTTGTATATACCTATTGTATATATATATGACGTAAATGATATATTTTTACAGTATTTTAAACGAATGTTATTAAGAGAATTCAATATTTTCCGCGAAAAAGAGTAGCCTATGTCATGCTCCGAACCTTCAACTACCTTTATACCAAAAATCTAAAGGACTTTTGGTATAAAGGTAAGGACTAAAGGAATAAAGAAATCCGCTTACGCATTTATAATATTAGTGGATATTAAAAACAAAAAAAAAACTCCTTTCACGTTGTATTCGGGTGCTTGGCGTTTGTACGTTAATAAATTGCTTTGCACAAAAAGTGTGGTCTGCCGGTGGATGTATGCGAAATCAAAGGTCCGGTCTCTGGTCCCAGTGGCAAAAGGAACACGATACAAGTTGGGAAACATTTACTTTTAGTAAAATTAAAGCGGCGTCCTCAAAGTGGCGGAATGTGTGCATTACAGTGACTTATCAAACGCTGCCGGGGTTTTAGCGATATATTTTTTTTGGCTTCCAGTTGTTAGCATGTGAAAATGTATTTAAAGCGTTATTACGTACGGAACTTTTAAAATGCGTTCCCACTATATCGCTTTATCTATCTCTTTCTGAAGACTCGTCGCGGTGTAAGTATGTGCTATGGGATTGCGCAGCTGACTGAAACGCAAATAAATCACGATAATAACTGTTAGCTAATAGAAAGCCCTATTTGCAGAGTTGTCGTGTCATTTGTAAAGAAATCGATAAAACAAATACTACAAAGCCTTATGACATCATTTGTATCGGTAGAAACACGTACATATATGAATTATATACAAAAAACCCACCATTTGCGTACAGCCGAAATTTCAGTTTAAAAATCACTATGAAGAAGTTCTTAACAAATTTGACAAAGTAGCAATGTTAGCTGCCGTTTGGTTATGGATAATTATTGTCGAAAATTGCATTAATTAATTAATAATATTGAATGTGATAAAAACAGAGTAATAAAGTAGTTTTGACAGTTTCGAAAAGAAATGTCTCTTTCGCTGTATACTCGTTGTAATGAACCCGTTGCTCACGTTCGACGTGATGTTGCGAGAAAAGGGGAAAGGTTCAATGAGTAGCCGGCGAGAAACAGTGCAGTGTTTCATTTGAATCGGGCTGGGGTTGAAGAATGCGCGTGCGAAAATGCATCCAACGGTTCCTATACACATACATATATACTGGTAGATTACTATCGTGAACTTAGCGCGCTAGATTCTTGGTTTGCGGCACAATATACATGTAGGCACATAAGTATATAGCCTTGCATCTATTTACTTAATACAATGGGAAACGTGCGAACCGTTATAATATTAACGCTTTTCTCGTCTCATTTTGATGTAACAAAGTGGTTATTTATTTAATACAGCTAACGTATCGCTCAGTACGTTCAGAATGATTTCCACTCGTTATCCGTTCACTCAGTTACGTAACTGCGAGATCCTTTCACTCAGAACGCTCCTACTTTCAATAGGGTACGCGTCCGGTTGTCGACGTCTAATTTTTATAATAGAACAAAAGGAAGAAAACAATGCGTTCCACCGAGACACAGCCAGAGTCGCAACACAACACGAGCGAGCTTATGTTTGATTGAACGCATAAGAATGTGGGGTTCGTCGAATAACACCGCGAGCGCGAACGAGAGGGCACGCGAACGAGCGAGACGCCAACATCGCAATTACCTCGTGAGATTGTTGAATAAATTTACATTCAGTTGATTGAAATAATAATGAAATTGCTACGGCACACTCCGTAGCTTCGTATGCGATATTTAAATTAATAATAAAATCATAATGTTACACAAATCGTGCATGTGATACGCGCCGTCATCTCTATGATAATTAGGTTCTTTCTCTTACCGTCTTTCGTTTTGAATAATTCAAATTCGATTCGAATTCTCTGTCCATTGTGATGTGTGGTTTAAATAATTCCCTCTCGTCTGTTGGATGAGAAAAATAAGATCCGATGTTGTACACTTTTATTATGTTTTTGCGGGTTCTGTTATGTTAGAATTTCAGTATCAGACAGAAGAGGCGAATTATAATATAATTATGGGAATATGTAAAGAGGCGTATTGTTATTTAGCGATATCGTCAGAAGTTTTTCTTACATTACGTGACAATTGCGCTGATTGATAAATTATTATCTACCGTTTATCTAAAGTAAAAAGTTTTAATGGGCTGGGAAGGTTTATTTATTACTTAACACATAAGGAGAAGTTTTGTCCATATTGTAATAGTAATAACCATTATTATAACAGGTCAGTTGAGATCAGACTCCATCCAGAGAATCCATGTTTACCAAGGCAACATTAACGAAATTATCTCGATTATTATAATTATAGTGTTACCTTCGGTTTAAAACACTAAAATCTTTCAATACCTTTATATATGTTAGGGCCTTTATATATGTTACCTATATATATGTTAGGGATAATAGACGTGAATATAAATTGACCGTTTAATGTTTAGTGTAACCCTTTAGATTGTAATCTTGGATATTTGGCACGATTTACTGATAGACAATATCATTTTTGAGCGTTTAAATTTGTATTCTTTACAATCACGTACATATGAGTTTATTGTTTTATTTGATTTATTTAAATTTAAAGTTTGGTGTTATCTTCCACTGGCAAAGTATTGATTAATCAATTATTAGCAGATAGAGGTGTCTATGTGTTGTTTTTTGTGCTTATACCGTGAACATTACATTTGAGGCTATCAGAAACCATAAACAATAGAAGTTTTGTATTTAAGCTCTTTATGACAAATGAAAACATTTTACTGCTTCCAAATAAAACACCCACACATACGTATGTATATGCGTGGTATTGAAACAGCAACTAGCGTAAACGTTACCAAATGAACACACCCTTCATCCAATATTTGTCAAGTACGAAAAAAATGGATCCGACCGGAAATCGAACTCCAACCCTTTAACGCCTCCCGGACGATTCGCTATCTATTTGACTAATCATCGCAAACGAACAGAAATTTCGATTATATACATTTTATTTGTATATACATATGTGTGTGTAGTTTGCGTCAGTACCCTATTTGGAACAGTGGAAACACCGAAGCAAAATCGTATTATGATTTCCGTTAGGACAAGATAAAAATGACATAATATACATTTTACTTTTGTCCGTCTTTGTAGTAATTGTATTAATTAGCATCAAAATTATACAGGACTATTTTATTCTACGGCGTGGCGTTAACATGTCATTGGACAGCAGAAATGTCGGTACGATTTTTTATAACAAATTACAAGTTTGCATTATTTAGATATACTATTAGTAGACTAGCTGACCCGGCAAACGTGGCTTTGCTGTATAAATTATATTGAACTCCCCCGCAACCCCCGTTACCGGTGGAATTTTGTAAAATCCGTTATTAGCTGACCTCTACTCGCCGAAAGGAATATTCCTACCAAATTTGAAGTCTCTAGGTCTTCTGGTTGGAGAGATATCGTGATGATTCGATATATCGCTGTAACTCTCCTATAAAGTCCATCTCCATGTATAAAGATAATCATCGCCCACATATTTGCAATATCATTGAAATTGAAAATATTTTGGATTCCTGTTCTCTTTGCTCTGAAACGAATAATGACCTGGATATTAGAGATTTATGATCAGCAAATGTCAATACGCTTATATGTTTGATTTTCACGTTCATAATGAACTGTTACAGAGGCATTGAGTTGACAGAATTTCAATAGACATACCGAATCGAACGAAAATGAAACAAACTCTGGCTTTACCGTAGATAATTAGATCGCATTGAATTGCGTGGACTATGTGAACTGCACGCGTCGGTATCTGGACTGGGAATAGGAATGCTTTGACAATTTTGTGTAATTCGCGGCGAAAAATCGAGCGAGTTTCGCGAATCGAATACAACAGTACTTGAAGCCGCGAGTGTGAATTATTTACAGGACGTCCACACAGGATGTGTCTGAATTTCTGTGGAACAGTTTTTCGATCAAGTCCCATAGAATACGAGAGTCGAGCGTAGGGTTGCGAACGTGTTAATCAGTAGCGCGTGTCTGTACACGAAGTCGTGTTGTGTGTGTGCACACAAACGCATTTAAATTGAATCGAAATCACTGCACGCGAACCAATAATTTGTCAAGTCGGTCCCGTTTGGAGCAATTTATAAAGGGAAACTTTAAAGGCGAATTTAGTGGATGGCTAATATTATGAAAGAGGGAAGTATCCTCGATGACGGCGTGCGAAGTCTAGACAACGCGGAATGGCGAATGGCGAGTGGCGCGATGTCAAAGTTCAACAACAACGTGAATATACAGTGAGATATCTTCTCACGAAAATGCGCTACACATCCTTGACCTCACCCAACGGGTCAACAGACGCGACTCGCCGGACATTGGGAACTATTCGAACAGAAAAATCGGGTGAGTCGGCGACGCGGGAAGGTGAGATATGCCCAATGAGACGCGGCCCCCGGTAGGGTTGCGGGTGTACGAGACGGGGGGTCCGTGTAAGTCGGCGCGGATGTCGCGAGCGACCCTGACCTAGCTCAAGAGCTGGGCGGGTCACGTGCCGGGCGGGAGGGTAGCACTCAGGGCGTTCACCTTGAGACGTACAACATAAGCGACCGCGGAATTTGCGAAGCGCCCGTACAATAATTGTTTTTCCTGTACTCCGTATTTCTACAATGCTATATGCGCATTTGGGTGGAAAAAACAATTAAATTATGCTGTCTTGGGAATTGTCTTAGAAATACTAACAGGAACTAAGATTAGTTGAAAAAAAAATGAACTATATCGGACTGTGCCAAATGAAAGAATTCGATCTATTCATGGTTTATATATCCCACGACGTTTATTTTTGATTTATCGTATTATTTTAACGATTGTACCGAATAACCCATGACAATTACTTGTTAATTTTGAACACAAAACCACTGAACTAGAAATTCTGAGAAAAATGCACGGAAATCGCTAAGATTAGCCAAATAATTAGGATATTAGCACTTTAACCACAATCAAATATGATTGTTTTAGAGTGTATTTAATGAACTTAAAATAGACATAATCGTATCCTTTGCTTCAAAAGGATTCCAAGCGAGTATCCAAAGGGGTATCGGAGCGAAAGTAATCTGATTTGGACGTCAAAACAAGAGGCGCGAAGGTCGGTGTGTACGGGCCGCTTCGTGAAACAGAATCAAATAAAGGTACGCGAAACACCCTGGCTCGGAGCCAGGTGCTAGATTACAGGTGTATTATAGAGACGGCAGTGATGCCCAGACTTAGAGGCCGTGCCAAGTAGTCTTGGTGGCGTATAGATTTGAAATCCAGAACGCTATCGTGAATATCGTGTGTATTCTTCATTCGTTCGTTCAGTCAAATAAAATAATCTCTATTCTATTGTATTCATCCATTCTTCGATTTCAATTTTGGAACAAGCCACAAAGTAGAACGAACTTTAATGAAGTATTTAATTTTTTTTTTAATCCGTTCGATTTTAAAATATTTCTGCGGGATGGAGAGGTCTGCGGATACAAGTGGTTTTACATAAATATTTTATGTAAGTACGTTATATAGTATTTTCAGGATCTCTTAACATGTTAAATTATATCTTCACATGTTTTAGGTGTCCATTAGTATTTCACAAATACCATTAAAATTACCAGCGAGATTACCAGCTCTATTACAGAACGAAACGGAAAACGGGAAATC
The DNA here is from genome assembly GCA_018244895.1 of Myscelus amystis hages. NCBI lineage: Eukaryota > Metazoa > Arthropoda > Insecta > Lepidoptera > Hesperiidae > Myscelus > Myscelus amystis. The sequence continues at coordinate 16,007 of DWQT01001228.1, forward strand.
AAAATATACATTGTTAAATTGTCATTCATCATCAGCACTAAAATGTTCGCAAGCCCAAAATAATATCACCTAAGGTCATTAAAGCTTCGAACGCATAAATCGAAAACAAATGAATCCGATCATTCAATGCTCCGTTTTCAGATCACCAATCACTCTTTAAAGCGAGAGAGAGAGAGAGAGAGAGGTCAACATTTCAGTCCCAAGGTTAACATTTTAATGTTGTCCCGATCTGCGAATTCGAGCTGTTAGGGTGCAGTATAATAGCCGTGTACGTCAAACAATGGTCGGCGGAGTCGGCACCGCGTCTATTAAAGGTCGGGAAGCGACAAGTAGGACGCGCGCAAGTGACCGGAATGGGGCACATCCGCCGCCTTGGTCGTTCAAGCGACGTGTTGGATAACGCTCCCAGAATCGCCGTGCTATTGTTTCTGTTAATTCGTACGAAGGCAAACGTAGGATAACACGAACAAGGTGGAATAAACCTTCTACTTTGAATAAACTGTCATATTCGATGTACATTTGTTGCGAGTCGAGATATAATATTTTCAGCGCGGTACTTTTAAAGCACTGAACGGGGCATTACACAGCGGATGTACAAGCGATTTAAAATAAGTCAAACATTCAGCCATTCTCAAAGAAAAATTTCTAACCCTTGTAAGCTCTATTTAATTATAATATCCTTAGATGGCTTGTATTGAGATGTGCAATTTATCCAGCATTTTTATATCGCAGCGTTCCGTGCAAACTGGTTGTACGCTAATAAAATAATAAAAATATATTCATGAATTATTTAACATCGGGTTATTAAGCGATCCTACTCGTATGAGTAATACTCGAGGTTGTATCTACAAAGATTTCTCATATAAATTAGCAATGTATACATTAACAGGATATACATACCAACTGATGCCTTTTAATTATATGTGTTAATTATAGCGAAAGTTTGTGAATCACCAAAGTTGTTTACCAAGACTAGGAGACATGTAATTTTAGATTTCACTACTCTAAAAGGTCGAGGTTTTTTAAATAGAAAAATGTCATGGTATACCGCCTAGATTACGGTAATGACTGAAAATTTGTCATTTTAAATAAAAAAATAGCATTTTCAGATTGACAGACGAAATGAAGAAAATCTATTTTCAAGCACCTCCAACTCTCAGTGATCTCTAGAAACGTTATGAATACTGTGACAATAACACATGAACACAACTATTGTATATTTATAACTGATAGAAATTAAATTTAGAACGCAATATCTTTTCTGAAGCCGGTATCGCGGCGACAGGAATAAAGACAATTCGCGGCCGCTACAAATATGTAATTGACGGGATGTGCCGTTTCAACGTATAAAGTGAGATGCCGCGACCTTTCAGTCCACGCCCACAACCTCGAACGGCGGCGGAAAGTGCACGATCCTTATCCGCACGGAACCCGGTACATCCGGTACTCGGCGCGACACTTCGGCTGTCAACTTGTACCTATCTAACTAGCTGACCCGGCAAACGTTGCTTTGCTATATAAATTATTTTGCGGTAGTCGCAATATTTTTTATTGCTGCTCCTCTTCTTTTCATCTTAGCGTGTTATATAGCCTTCCTCGCTAAATGAGCTATCTAACACTGAAAGAATTTTTCAAATCGGACCAATATT
>DWQT01001229.1:0-17654 GCA_018244895.1 Myscelus amystis hages
CTTCATATAAAATGCTCTGCCACTAGAACCGCCCGATTAAAATACGGGTCCGTCACCCGACAAGTGGGAACGAGCGGTAACAAGTAGATTTTTAGGTACACATACTCGTTTATATTAACAAGTGATTTAAGGAGACTACTCTTAAGGAAGCAGATTGTCAAGTACGTTATATTTTAGCATTTTCATTTTAAAATAAAACGCTTGGTGTATAAATCATGCTAACGATAAAGTTTGAATGTTTTGCTCTCTACCTCTAATACCTCTCTTCACCGCCACCACACAGCTATGCAGTTTCAAAAACTTTTAATTTGTCCTTCTATATGCGCCTGGTGTGGAATTGACCTTAATATTATTAAATTATATAGATTTGCATTTGTCTGCGATATTACCCGGTGGTCGGTAAGTGAGGTGTACCTGGAATGTCTAACCTTGGCCCAGAGCCCTCTCCCTGCCTGTTCACTTTTGTCTTGAACAATAGTGAGTGAGTAGCTGTATGATCTTTGTGTATTCTATTACCTGTTACCGTAAATTTATAGTAAACATAACAAGTTTTAGGCCGAACGGCTTAGGATAATGATAACTCAGTAAGATATCTGTTAAACATCTGATAAAAACTGTACCTACATGTCCCTATCGCTCCTTATATCACTAATATTACTCGCATAGTCTATACCATTTATGGAGTGTTTATAAAAATAATTTTTACTGTTTAATATTGAAATATATCTAAAAAATATAATTAAAACGCAGGTCTTTTAGTGCAGCTACAAAGATTATTCTGATTTTTGTTATGGCGGTTCATAAAAGTAGAAACGAATTCGTGTCACGCGTTTCAGTTAGTTAAGTTTGTATGAACAGTCATTATTCGTCGGCGTCTTTTATTTTAGCCGGCTATCGTCGGCTAACTGCCAAATCGTGATGCCACTTTGCTGAACTTTGCCGCCAAATTGTCTCTTGACGAAGCAATACGTGCTTAGTGATTCTTAAAATTAAAAATAGAATGATATTCGAATCACATCTTTCATTTCTGAAGTCGGTCGTTTCATCTCATTTACATAGAAATGGCTAATGGAACTCGACTCAGTGCCGCGTCACTGAGTAGAAAGTAGTGGTTAAATAAATCGAATGTGTACCTACAAATGATTTAGAGGAAAATGCTAAATTGAAACTCGTTTGTACTTATTGAAACACATTTCTAACACAATAATGTGCTTACATCAGATTTTTAACTGTTCTTCATTTGTTAAGAGAGCATAAAATGAATATTTATGTTTAAACAAGAAAATATATTTTATCTAAGTACATTAGATATGTATGTGTAACATCAAGTTATTTACTTATATTATATTACTTATACTATATACTTATATATAGATAATAAATTTTGCGTTGGTATCGAGTTGAGATTCGGGAAAATTATTAAATCTAATTTGCACTCTAAACAAGGGAATTGTGTCGTTCATTACTTCACGTCATCAACGAAACACAAAACGGATAGCTTGCCTTTGCAGATAAAATAGAATCTGTTTGTTATTTTGAGATTATACCACGTAGTTTATTTCGATTTGGATATCAATCTGGCCTACGTACTTTCAATTGCTCAAAATCTCAATCAGATTGTACTTAAACTTCATTGATATTTTAATTAGGTATGTGTTAAATGAAAAACATACTTTGAAACTTTATCATAAACATTCAGTCTGGAATAATACTAAAATTGCTTCTGAAATCGCTTGCAGACATGTTTTATTACGTCTGCCAATCCCATTCTTTAAACAACAAAGCACCTGCTGTTTGGGGGTAGAAATTGAGTCAGTAGTCGTGCTTTATAATACCCATAAGCTGCCGCGGAACAGTGTCTTATTGAATATTATTTTTATATTTGATGCTACATACATAAATAAAACTTGATTGTTATAAGCCATGTTTGCTGTACTAATGTTGCCCAATAAGTATAATAAGAAATAACACTTATTTGTGGTCAATGTAATAGCAAATTTATCGATAGTGCGACTCTTCTCTTCGTAAGTAGGAACGATGTTAGTGATTTTATATGTACGAGAGTAATATCGTTATGATGGAGCTATTTGGCCCAACGAAATTCGAAGGGTCGCTGCCTGATTTATGGAGTAGAGCGTTTCCTAAACGGAAGAAAGATAGTGAGTTTGACTACAAACGTCGCATAAATGGATTTCAAATGTCAGTAGCTCAAACTTCATGTTTCATTGTAGTTGTGTGTTGAATTATGTACGTAGTGGAGATGTACGTATGTAGATGTCAATGAATAAAATCGGTATTAGGTGATTTCATATGGATTATGTTACATTAGGATAATTTCCTCAATAGGTACGGCACTAGTAAGTACTTAACAGTGTTGTTTATTGCATGCTTTTGTTTTTAATTAATATTTTATGTATTGTGTAAAGATCCAAATGTAATGTGTGTAATGTTTGTAGCTGGACTCGTATATTGTTCGAAGAAATGCTTATATTTATTATACGTTGATACATATTTCTTGGATAATTGTTATACAAAACTGACCAGCTGGTCATCTTACATCAGTGAGCTTACCTACATCGTTAAGATTCCGGGTCAACTAACAAATGTTCATTATGATAACAAATACATGACTAAATTATAAGATAGGAAAAGATCATGATACCATTATCAAAATAGTTCTGTATTAGTCGGCAAAGCCGTTGCCCAAACGCGCGGCATTGCCCAAAACGTTTCATATTCGTACAGAACGTTACCTGAATGCGTTTTGCTAACGAATATTATTACTGTTATTATTGTCTTCCAATGTAAGTAATGTATTCATGTTTTGAAATTTCGTTACCTTTAGTCCAATTTTATGCATAAAAATAAAGAGGCATTTTACGTTCCCGTTATAGGTTAAGTCAGCCTTAACATGATAAAAAGGACATCATGGAATTTTCTGCAATGAGAAGTGGATCGATAACATACATGATAAAGAAGAAAAATTGTTGTCGCTCAATCTAGTAACCGAAAATCTGAACGAATCCGAAATAATGAACTTTCGTTTTAACACTCAATTCGGTGACAAAGCCTCCATTGTGCGGACACCACGCGCCATTATTGCGAGGCCTAAGCGTCCGTTTGTCTCTTGCCCTAGATCGAGTGGATGCGACACCATGAATAATTCCGCGCCAGATTTGGCAAAGCCCCTTGGATATGATCCCAATTCCCGAGTTAGCTCGTATCTTTTACTGCCTCATATCTCGCAAGCCATGGATCGCGTGTTCGTGCGTAAACTTTCCATTAACGGTCTGGTAATGTGGCGACGATGGTTACGGAAAACAATGAACATTTATTGCTATAGTGTAACATGCATTCAACAACGTATGTTTTCCTACATCACTTATGTTAGGAGATATTTACTAGCTTGCAATGTTATTGGACTACTCATTTGAGAAAAGAACTATTGGGAAGATACAGTGAAAGAAGATTGTATGCTTTTCTTCCATTTCCCACGACGTTATGACATTGTAGAATGATTATGGAATGAGCTTTTCCCGCGGCATCGCCCGCTTGAGCTACATAGTCTCCGATAATTTTGCCACGGGAACGTAAGGAGGATAAAATAAACGTATTCCTTATACTAATGCAGGTCATGTCTACAGTCCGTGGGCCCAATTATCATAATTGTTCCGGATAAAAAGCCTATTATCCTATTTTCATTTCTGGGTCGTGTGCGCTTTGTGCCAAATTTAGCAGAAATCAGTTCAGTATTCGAGGCGCGAAGAAGGAACAAATTTAAAAACAGATAATCCTTCATACTGTGTTAAATGAAATTGGAAGTTTGATTGTGTTTTATGCAAATGTTGCTAAATATAAATAAATTTATGGTGATTCGCTATGGTAATATCTTGTTTAATTCTATGTTAGGTACACTGCTTATAACAAACACTAATAGATTTTTTTTCCTATAATTTTATTGTTATCAAAAGATCATTCATAACGATGAGTTTTGTTAGTCAAAGCGCTGAGTCGCGAAGTGTGTCGCGCAGGAAATGCGGTAATGTTTCGTGTTCTGATTTTTTCTGGTTCACGGAACGCTCGCAGCAAACATAATTATTCCTCTTACACCAAACGTTTGTTACGACTTTGTGTCATTCCGCAGGAAGCCTTTAACAAAGTCGCATTGCACAAATTCGCTTTGAGAGTTTTATTCTATTCCGTTTCTTTGTGATGTAAAGTAAGTCTTGCTATCGAAGTATATTATTGAATTGGTATACCTAATCATTACACGTCTTAAACACAAATTATTAATTTAGTAGTATGATTGGATATGAAATGGATTTTATCGTTTTTTTGTACCTGATTGTCGCTTATTGAATGCTGAGACAGAAGGTAACGTTGAGCAATTCAGTTATAAGACGTTAAATAATTGTAAAATATTAGTTAAGATCTTAATCGTTTTTAAGGTAGATCTCAAAGTAAATTCACGTTTTATTACCTGATTACTTTACAGATTAGTTAAAAATATTTTGAATTTAATATCTAGTGATATTTAGCCACATAGGTACATACATGGGTTAACTACAAATCAAAGTTAGTATAACGCTTACAATGATCATATTAGATAGGTATCGTTTGCGCCTTTTGTTATTTACTCGTATGTTTCGGTATGTACATTTGGCATTTTAAAATAATCACGCTCAGAAATTTGGTAATATAATGTGTGATATATTTTATTATTAATAACAACATGCTTTGATAGCTACACTTATTGCTTACTTATTATTTATATTAGTAAATGCTAGTGTTCAAAAGGTTAGGTTTTTACAAAGTACATGATCCAAGAGTTATAAGTAACAAGTAACTAATAGGTAATATAATTTTTTCTCGGAAAAAATTCATTAAACTCAACTCAAAGGAAAAGCTAAAAGAATTCAAGCTAGGTTCAATCAGTTGAAAAACTTCATTAAAGTTTTATTTTAAAACTCCCGAGAAAACTTCTGTCAGAACAAAGAGATTTGCACTGTAATGGAACAAAATGATATTATATTTTTCTAAGTTATGAACAAGGGGAGATGAGAAATACCATCAAATTTAAGTGATAACACTTGATAGAAGCTGTATTGTACCATTACAAAAATACGATTTATGCTCACGCTACGAACTGAACCAGAGGGCCGACAGCCGCAACGTCTCTTTGTGAAGATTTAGTTACTGGAGACGCTTTAAAAAAAAATTTCTATGATAGTAATAATGGTTGTCTATTTTTGTTTTTCATTAATATAAGTATATAAAACTTTCACAAACACATAATAGCACCATCTATAATATATAAACAAATAATTTGCACTGTATTTCACGTATGAAATGTTATATCTCCAAATGCTATGGATAGATGGCGTGCACTGACTTAGGAGGTAGTTAAATCCTAAAAGTAGATATTATATACATTGTTAGATAGATGACGATAAAATGATTTTATATTCGGAAAGTTATATTTTATTAGTAAATCAGAATTATTTATAAGGCCATTACATTATGAGAGAAAGAAGAGTTGATGAGGGGTGGTAGCTACTTACTCCCTAATTACTTCCTATTCGTAATTTTGTTTCGAGTTACATTAATTTAGTTATTGTAGTTTAAACTGGCTTATTGTTTTGTACTGTACTGTACTGGCTTATTCATTATGTAGATTTTTCATCCATTAAATATTTTTTTATCTATTTAACCGTAATGTAGAAGTTAAGCTAATTTAAAATTTAGAAAAATAACTAATTTTCCTATCGCTGTAATGGTGGACGTTTGGAAACATGTTATTAATTTTCAATATTACTACTCGTGCAATAATCGCATAACTCTTATAAATATCATTGTATTTTAATATCTGATGTGTGATAATACGTAGATATAATCAGATAAATCGTGAGTTTCTCCATCTAGTAACTACCAGTGGTAAGATAGTTGAAACTACCATCAAACTTTTCTATTTATCGAACAAACTTATAACGCGCGTACAGAAACTTTTCGAGTACAAATATTTGTAAACTAATTGACCTAGTAGACTACTTCTCGAAATTATCACTTTTATTGGTACTTGGAAATATAATACCGCATATATTTTGTTACGATATAGATGTTGCATGTCGCCAATGATGTATTGCAGGTTATGCGCTCCACTGAGTACGAGGAGAGCGGGCTGTGCATGGTGTACAGATGATTAAATTATCGTGTTGGCTTAGGTTCACACATGCATAAATTACCTGAGCGACGGTGTCACACTTATGTAGTTAAGTCCTGTGGTGCATCCATAAAATATCATCTGTGATCAATTAAGCACGACAGTATCAATACACACTAACGTTCGAACCAGTAGTATTCAGGGTGCTGGTATTTACTATCTGCTATCAATAATCCGTTTACAGCTGCTATAAAAGGTAGAAATCCAAATATGCTGACATTGACGTTTCTTCTTAATAGCTGGCTAAGACAACAGGCAAAGTTAATATTTTCTAGTCGCTTAAAATAGTATGACACGTTTTAATATATTAGGTTATCAATATTCATTCTCTTCCCTTCTATAATTTCATAAAAATGTAAAAATAACAAATTTGTTAAATACGTTGAAATACATTAAAAATTAATATACTATTGATAAAAATTATGATGTAGTAACTGGGATCGAAGAGTCACGTTAGCGCCATAACTTGACCTATTAGTTCTTTACAAGTATATGAAAGACTCGCGATTGAAGGACGTGAGTTGACTCCTCAAATTTAAAGCTATAGCTCTTTTCGGTAGCACGATCGAAATACTTGTTCTTTTTTATGAGCTATTTTCATTTTTTTCTATGAAAATAAAACATTTAGTTTTTAGCCCATTCTGCGGTTTATTGTAATTTTTCGTGATCAACTTCTGACGTAATCGCCGACAATAACTTGGCGATTCGTTTTCGCCTTCCTATTTGATTGTGTAACTAGCTTTTGCCCGCGGCTTCGCGCGCTTTAAATTATTATTTATGACATGACATTAGAAATATCACAAATAACAGCATTTCTTTACTATATAACGGGTGTTATTGTAAGCCTTCCTCTTGAAGCACTCTATCCATTTAAAAAACCCGCATCAAAATCCGTTGCGTAGTTTAAAAGATCTACACATACATAGGGACAGGAAAAAAAGCGACTTTGTTTTATACATGTAATGATAATGATAATGATGATAAAGATAAAGAAAAGATAACACGAAATAATTTTTTTGTGATATGAGACAAAATCTTTCTGACAAAGAGGTTGTAGTAAGAAACCTACTAGAACGCTTGTTTTCAGCTAAGAGACGTTTAAAATATTAATATGATTATGAAGAAAATTTTAGAAAATGACTTCAAATATTTATTTGAATTGTTCTATTTTTATGAAAATTATGTAGGTATTTCCATAACTTGTGGATCGGAATGGAGATACATATTCCGAGCTCATGTCGGTATATTATCTCTGGTATCCCAAGTCGGGATACCAGGTGCTTGTAAAAGGGACAGAAGCCGACGTTTGGTGATAAGGGACCTTACGTCCTCGAGGGACCTACCTGGCTAGCTACCTTCCATATGAAATCTACTGCCAAATGACTTTGTCATGTTCCGGCAGTCGCTTGACAGCCAGTATCTTCACCGTCTTAACCCTTCCTATCCCTAGTGTCATGTTCGTTGTGTGGTGACTACTACTTGTTAAACTTATAATTACATATTTATCTATATTACGACCTAGTTGGACTGTAATTGTATTTAGAGTGTATTTATTATTCCTTTTTTCCCTTTCAGGCGAAGTGCAAGTGTATGCATGTATGTTATCAAGACTACAAATCAGTGGTCACTGAGCATTGAGAGCCACGTCCGCGCAGGAGAGCCTCGGTACCATTTATCTAATTTATCGTTTCTAGTGGTTTCACAGTAGTGCGTGTTCGGAAGAGCTATTAGACTAAAATTATATTTCTGTTTTTGTTATTGTATTAGTTTTTGTGAAAGTTTTAATATTGCTATATCAAACATTTCAATTGTTGCCTTAAACAGTACTTTTAAAACAGTAAAATCTAATAGTAGTGAAGAATTATTAGCAAGTATCTTTTCAAAACGACAAACTGCGGGCGTGGAAAATTAGTTTGGATGCGCTACCACGCCTCTGTTATCCGAGACTGGTTTCCACATCAAACATGTAACATTGTGTACACCGCGCGACCATGACCAATTATAGGATATTGGTCGCAAGAGACTGAGGTTGTAGATGTGCTCCCGAGTGCCCGGAGCTACTTAAATTCCACCGCCGTCGAGTTTCACGAGTACGGACTAAGCATAAGGTCGTATCGAAAAACATATTTTCATCAGTAAGTAGCTATGTTAGGTTGTGCTTCTTGACATTTTTCAGAAATAACACACACTTACACAGGCTATACGAAATCCGTAATACATCCGTATACACAAATTTAGTCATTCACATTATTATGTTGATAGTTATTTTTAATCGAGCTTGTCATTTATGTCGCATATAAAATGCTTTCGCTTCTTCATTCACGAAAATTATGTTGTTATTAACTTAAAAAATAATAGAGTGAGTTTTAACAGGCGCCAGTAAAATACTTGTATGTATGATATACATATTATGTTCCGTTCTGGTGGATTGAATATGTGTGACGTGCCGAATGAATGTGGTAACGCCCTAATCGGAATGTCGTATACGGCTGTCACGCTCTGTCTTCCACCCTCGTAATTCTGTGTGAATTCCACTGAAGATTTGAGCACAAAAAATGTATCAACATTTATCATTTATTAGTATAACATGCTTTCGGTTTTCATTTCTTATCGTTACTTTGACGTATGTGTCACGAATGCTTTCTATGAAAATATTACTATTAAATATTTGCGACCTAAAAGCGTACCTCAGCCGGGCTCGTGCCCTTACGAGCAGGGAAATGCGAATGGAATCTTTGTGAAAGCTAAGGACTAAAGGTTTTCTTTTTGGATAGCGTAAAGAATTTCAGGTTTGTAGTACTGGTGGGTATCAAAAGGCATAAGTAGTCGAAGTACTAGAACTAATTAGTACCGACGGTATATGCCATCAATGACAGTTCTTTGCTAATTTACTACACGTGTATAAAAACTACTGGCAGTGGCATTCTATGGTTGCGTTTTTCGTACATTATTGCTATTGCTACCGTAACACATTCTACATAAAACATAGATTCACAATCTGTTTTAACGACAAAAATATCTTTAAGCCCCTAAATTAATTATCTCCGATACCTACAGATTATCTTGATTTATTTTATGTGTCTGCGTGTAAGTATTAAAGGTCTGTTCCAAATCGACGCGTATTTTGGTCTTCACGTTTCGACACGTCTACATTTTCCTGTTACATTATTATCTAATTATTATTAAAGTATTATTGATTGCAATGAATTTGTAAATGGTTTTTAGGTTCATTCTTGGTCTGATTCGAAAGTTTTTAAATGATTCGCATAGTAGTCATGCCTGAACGGCATCCATTGATGAGTAGACACGTTCGTCTACTTAACTCACATTTCTCATATAATTTCGCTATGTAAGACTAGCATGTCAGCCACACCCTTGTGAATTCTTTCGCTCCGTCTTTTCCTCTTCACCGTTCCGGATTCGTTTCTAACTTCCTTACGCTCCGATCGGCTCGGCTTCGGAATTCTTGGCTTCCGAACAGTCCCGATGTAAAGAAATAATATTTTTCTATAAAGCTGTAGTCCAGGCTCTATCTAAAATAAATTTTCCTGAGGCATTATAATACGTCTACGTTTAACTTTTTCTTTAAGTTCAAGGTTACTTTCAAGGTATGTTAACATATTTTATCTTTTGTGTTACCTGTTTCTATTTAACTTTACAGACATAATTCATACGAACTTACATATAATAGAATACCTATCAATAATTTTATATTTTATTTTATTCATTATACCAATTATTCCAGTTTTGCTATATCTCTGTCGGCTGGCCCAAAAAGTATTTAGCATTGAGCCTACCTTTTGTACCACACGTAGTTTAGGTTCAATAAAGTTCAAGTGCGGTAATAATAAAGCTCTAACTGAATTGAGAGGTACTAAAAATTCGTGAGGGTTGCAATGTGCCAAATTTGATGTGCACTAAAAACTTTGTAAAATTTTCTTGCTTTAATGTTGCATATAAAACATTTATGCGGTTTTCTTACTACGGATCGAGAGTTCCGCTCTCCGCATGATTTTTGTATTAATTTGAACGTAGTTTGCGTGACCTCAGAGCATTTAATCATCTGTACGTAACATAGTGCCCGCTTATGGCAGCTACAGAGCGAACTGAATAATGTACGTATTAATCGGCGAATATTTTAGTGTGACATAATTAGTCGGCGACGTATTTTTCAGATGTCGTTGTTTTATACATATAGCAAAGTATTCAGAGGAGTATTAACATCTTCGCTAGATGTGTACATTGGTAATAAAAACTTTGCTTTATCGTGACCTATAAATAAATATTACATGGCAAATCTCGTGTTATGTTATTCGTGGCATCAAAACATTCCCGAATACGGTTACGAGTTAGGTTTGAGATGACGTACGCAAAACTTCTTGTGTTCGCCAACAAAACCTATTAATAGGAAACATAATACAATCATTGTTGTACTTTTGAAATAATAAGCATAGGAAACGTAGTTACTTCTATTATCAAATCTTCCATGCTATCGAATGTCACTAAAGTTACAAAAAACTCCCACATTGTTTAATTCGATTAGATATTATGTTGTAACGCGTGTAGTTTTAAGCCAAAAAGATGATTTTGTTATATTATATTAAGAAAACTATGTGAAACTTTACATTGACTACGTGTTAGATTTCTCCATCCTGCAAAACAAGGGTTAAACGTTCACATTAAAACACTAAGAAATAAAAGCAAGCTTTGAAATATTAAAAAGAATGAGGACAGAAAATATTGCTTTAATAAAAGTCTACGCTGAGTAAATATTGATATTAGTACCAGTTTAGTAAAATGTAGTCGAGCTACGGAGAAACGTAAAGCTTGAGAAAATGTTGAGATATTTAAACATTGGAGTTCTAGGAAACAGACGTAGCATTCCAAGATGTTAACTCAAATTTTAGCAATTCTTTGTCTTTCATAATTAACTAGTGGTTGTCTACCTGCTTTTCTAAATTTATGACAGAAAGTGTAAAATTTATGACATCCGGCAAATATTTTTTGTTATTGGATGCAATCTTTAGACAACAGACGCAATATGATGTACTCGTATATTACTCAAATTATTGTACAAAAATATAATCACGATATATTTTATACTTTCATAGGAGTCACTATCTCTCTATCTATGGGTGTTAACCGTATTTCAGCCTTTTTTTAGTTCCTGGCCTAACAATGTGAAAAACGAGATTGATGAATTTTCCGCTAACTCATTCTTAATTTAACTCATTTCGCTAACTCATAATCATAGATTGGTTGATTTACACGAATGCTAGCTATAAATAGATAGACATTAGTAAATAACAAAATACCTAAATATTGGTATAGGTAGATACCCGTTATTTTAGAGATCTGATCGATCTGAGAACGAAGCACCAATGGATAGACCTACAAACACTTATGTACTATATTTTGTAATACGCCTTTATGACAGTGAAATTGAAAAATAATTTAATCACATTGTTACAATTTTTTACCAAGAGATACCAAGTAATGCATCGAAACATTCTGATAGTTTGATACTGTGCACATACTGCGCTCAAATATTCTAATCGTGTCACATTATGGTTCTTCGCTTCATTCGCTTTCTCCCTTCGATGCTATTTTTCCAGGCTGACAAGTCCTTTAGAGTGCTTTTGGCAGCGTGAACTCGAAAATATTTACTTACTTTTCGCCACTTGCTTTTAACATAATACCTTTCAAAAGCTTTTTATACCGCTTTTGCTTTCGTTTTAGGGAAAGCTGTTCAAACTCATCGAACGTACATACATATATTGGGAACTTCGCATGTCATGTTATTAAATTTTCTATAAAATAAGTTTTCAATATTCACACGAATCCATGATACTAATAGACTAAAATAACATAGTCTTCTATATTTAATTCAAAAACAGTTTTGTCGTGAAGTTATTATTCTCTCCTGATGGTTCAGACGGTGAAATAAAAATGGATATACAGCAACGAAGTAAACGCTATAAACATTAATATTCATGTTCCATGGAATCGTATGTCGATCAATCATTTTCAGATTGGCTGGAACGCCATATCCCATACATTATTTTTATCATAACGACCTCCTGTTTTCGATTAATGGAGCAAATTACAGTTCGATATGTATTGCTTCGACATGAACAACCGCTTTCGGATTGTCAGAACGTTGTTTTATGTATAATTGTGTTTTCGTCACATGACGCTCTGTCGTTTATAAACAAATACTAGCTTGTGCTCGCGGTTTCGCGCGCGTTAAGTTCAGAGTAAAACTATTCCCCTTTCCCTACAGCGTAAAAAATTCCTGCTATCTTTGAAATATCTAAATTCATATAGTATATTATTACATATTACTCCGATAAACGCCGATAAAGTCCGATCGCTGCTAAATTCAAATTTATAGTTATTTACGACATCACCTTAGAAATCTCACAAATAACAGTATTTATATAATGTACATATATAATGGTTGTTATTATACATATAAACCTTCCTTTCGAATCACTCTATCTATTTAAAAAAAACGCATCAAAATCCGTTGCGTAGTTTTAAGGATCTACGCATACATAGGGACAGGAATCGAAAGCGACTTTGTTTTATACTATGTAAAGAAGATTACCACCGCGCAAAATCGACACGAAAGGGTTTCCTTCCTTTTCTCTGTCATTTTATGGAAAATTTTCAATACGGGCTTTCATTGTAACGTTATGCTCTTATGCAGAATAATTTATAAAAGCGAAACATGTTTCAGTAAACCTTCTGGGTATTTACGTAATGAATGTTACATTTTATTACGACTGTATTAGTGTTGCGATTGTGGAATGTGGATACGATGTGTGAGGTTAAAAAACGGCGATCAGCTGGTTTCTGCGTCCGGTGCATTGTAAGTAGAATGAAAAAATTGTACAATAAAGGTAAATATTCAAGTACTTGCTTGAATTACACAACATTTCATTATGCAATGTAAACAAGTCGCGGTTGATCTCAAGTGAAGATAACACGTTAAGTAAATACTTTGCAGGTATTTACTCTTGCTCAAATTCAAATGAAAGCTTAGCTGTAATACAATTTTTACTTTATATAAACCTTTGCTGACTTTGCCTCTCGACTTTTTCTATTTGCGTTTCATTCCCTTTGGCGAATTTCCAAATTACTTGTGTAGAGCCTCTCTGTTGGGTATTAGAGAAGCCTTAAACCTAAAACTTATCTTTTTTATGACTCTTATGAAGTTTGTGATATGTTGGATTACTTGTGATTAGGTAATTATTGAATGTTAATTATCAACTTTCACGTAACTATGTACTTACATATGTATATACATACTTACATATTTACTTCCTACAAACATCCAAGATTATATCCAAGATAGCCTTAATATTGTATTATCTTGTAAGTGGTACATACATTTTCATTACATACTTAAGGTGCAAAAAAATTGATCACAAAATTTGTATATTTGTAAAGTATATAGTGCTTGCTTAGATGCGTGTGTCTGAAGCAGCTGATGTAACATACCACGCACAATTTGTGTTATTGGAGTTATTGTTAATTTTACTTATTGGTATTTAAGGAATTTTCTACTTTCGTGTTTACACAGCGAACTTTACATATATAATAACTATGCATAAGGTTATTCCATAATAAACAGTCATCCTTTTTACCTAAAAAGAGTAGGGATAAAACTTGCCACAAGCATTACTTTTGATCCAAACATTTCGCCTTCTGTTCTAAACAATAAAAACTCAAACAAATTATGTATCCTGATAATACAAAAGTTTATACAAGGTGACCACTGACGTAAGTTCCCTTGTCGTAAATGCCTTAAGATCGGTAGTGGTAAGGAAAGTTGCCCGAAGCAATAAGTTCACTAAGTACTCTTAATCCAACCTTGTTGAAAGCGGGTTGCCTGTAACTCGCCCCGAACATTATGGAATTCTATATATACACCTTTGTAAATGTACAGAGTACGTATTATAGATATCTTAAAGTTTATTCTATTCAAGTTAAAGATTATATACATATATGCAGAATTAAATTTTACCTTGCCAGAAAGAATAAGCATCATAAAAATAGTTATTGAGAACATAGTGAAATTATTTTAAAACAGAAAATTTGGTCTGTGGTGATGAAAGTTTAATTTAAATGAGATTATTTTTGTACCTTTGAAGTAACTGTAAATATCCTAAAACAAACATCCATTTATCTTTTACCTGCTCTGACGAAATCAAGATTTCTTTGATTGATACGATATAGGTATAGGAACAATTGTGGCCTTCAATTGACCTTAAAGATTGAGATCAAAAAATCGTAGCAGCCTTCAATTTTTTTTAAACACAAGGTGAGAATATAAAGTACGTACTTCAAATACTCGCATATATTTATACTCCTCCATATAAACTGTAACTTCGTCAAATAGCGATCTCTTCCGTGCACGCAATATGCTTAAAGAAGGGAACAACATTTTCTCTGAATGTATAGAGATTTGTAAGTAAAAAGCCTTTTAGAAATCTTATTCAATCTTATATCTTACAATTTTATAGAAGGACATATTCGTGCCCATAGGACCGGGTTTACAAAGATAACTAAACATATATTTATTTTATTTCATCACCTTAAATCTCATTCATTGATTCACTTTTATGTCACAGTTTTTTTAACATTACATTTATTAAATAAATAATCATAAAGACATTACAATATAGTATTGCAATGGCAAATTACGAATTTATTGCTTAATATAATTAAGAAAATAAATAAATAGTAGTTAGTATATTATAAGCTGCAACCATGATATTTTCTAACAAGCCGTCTCGCAATACTCGCTCGCCTGATTAGTTAATTACAATTAACTAATTAACTCCTACTATTAATGTGTATGTATCCACAAATTCTACAAGCGTGTGTATTCGTATATTACAAGATGTTACACGCAACATTAATTATATGAGGTTTGGTTCAGGATTAATGAAATACAATTTTTATAAGGTACATTTTTACCTTTGTATATACCTGTACAAGAGAGTATCCCGAGTCAATATATTATAAGTCGCACCATTCAAACTGTGACAAGTTTTGCTCTGGGATTGTGGTACGTCGACCTAAAGGGGACCTAAACAAATCACTAGTTCCCTCGATGGATTTTCCACAAGTGAACATTGTATTATATATTTAAAGTACATGTATTGTGTATTATGCAGTTCCGGCCAAGCATCAAGCAAACTGCATCATCGAACTTAACAGGAACGGGGCGACTTTACTGTATGCATTTATTTCACAATCACGTCGCTCCCGCTCCAAAATGGAGGACGCAGCCTCATTGTATTTATAAACGTCTTCCGTGAGTAACAGTCATTTAGTGTAATCTCATTTATTTACTGAATGTCAGTGCTCACGGAATGGATTAAATGCAATTTAACATCATCAGATATATCGCTACGTACGGCGTTACTCACAAATATTTTCGGTAAAAATATCCAACTGCCGAGTGTGCGTGAATATTACAGGAATATCCATTTGCATTTATCTTATTAACAGATGGAGCGCAAAATATTTCATATCAGAGGGTAACTTCATTGCTATTTTAATTTTTAGGGATGCGTTTGATTACCAGATCATTTGATGCTAAATGGTAAACGTTTTGATACATTATGATAGCAATAAAAAGGTTAAACAGAGAGATTGAATCCATTCGTTTAATTTTTGTAAGGTTCTATCAACTCAACTTCTATACAAATAAATTCCGTTGTCGTAAACTATCCTATATCTCATTTTTATGGGTAAGTATGTTTTAACTAAACATGTTGTATGTGGTGTGAGCAAAATAAATAAAACAAATAAATAAATGGATTACGCGGGCGAAGCCGCGGGTCGCAATTAGATATAAAACAATGAAACAAATTAAACTATTATAAATTAATAAGTTACTTGTTTAAAATAACTATTATGTAAGGGAAGTAGGTATACTTTTCCCACCAAGCGCATTTAACTAACACGTGAGGTGATCCAGTATGGCGGCCAGGAGTTGACGACAACATCCGAACTACGCCGGACGAAGCCGACCGTTTCGTTACGATTATTCGGTACTATTAAGATTTCTACCTGACACCTCGTACCGCAAGCCGCGTTATGGAACTTCGTTCCAATATTGATTATATCAATACGACAAGTTAACATAACTATTATTAAGACAGTTGTTAGTTACACATTGTTAAGTACACATATTTTTTAATTGTCATGACAGTAATAAAATGTCTCCGTTTCGTTTGTTTCTGGGCGTACAATTTACATGTAAATTACATTATCTGGCTAGAACCAACTTTGTTAGGATACTATTGAGTGTATTCATTTCAAATTCTGTTTAACCTCAAACTTGCGGAGACCAAACTATTTGATAATTTAATCGGGCGCGCGGGCATTGTGGACAATGCGGGCGGATCGGTAATAAACGGTACGACATAGTGGAATCCAAGATCGCTATCATCTAAAGCTATTTCGGTCGTTAGCATTTATTATTACAAAATGAAACTTTGTTCTAAAAGCTATCGGCTGGATAAATAGCTTGAAATGTTTCTTTCAAGAATAAATAAGCTTAGAAGCAAACAAAGACCTTTTCCATGGCATTTTTTTTAATGGAAAATAATGTAAACTTATGTAATGCTAATGGTACATTCATTATCTAAATGCTATATATTTATTAATAGTTACATATACATAAATAAAGTAAGAGCTTCGACTTCCAAATGAACGTTTAGTTACCCGAGTGACTGAGCATTAAGTTACTTCATCTTGGAAAAGTCATTAAGCCAAAGTTGCCCCGATGTTAGTACTTTAATTATAAACTTCAGTTTTCGTGCAAGATGGACCTGGAATATTCCATAAACTACAAATTATTCTAACATCTCTAAGATGTTTCGAGCTAATTAACATTATGAAAACGCTGTATGCAATGAGCTCTCAGACAACATTTAGGTACTTAGACAAAAAAAAAAACAAACAAAGTGAATCTATTAGCATTGAGAAGAAAGAGATCATGCAGTTAATAAACTACGTATATCTATCCTAAACGTTGGTCATGGAATAAAGGCTGCACCCACTAATTACAATAGTTGGAATAAGATTTTATTGATTACTGTCTCTTATGCGAAATTTTAATTTAAAACAGAATAGATAAATAATAGATAAATAGAATTCGTGCAGATGGAATAACATAATGCGTACATGAAGGATAACCAAAATTTTGTAAGGCTCTTTGCAGGATATATACACAAGTCGGTGATACTGGATCAACAAGAAATCAAAGTACGGTTGTACACGACAACTTTGAAGCAACTTTACGCCAAGTTTGCGATAGGATTACTATTGAATTTATTTCGGATTATTTGGGGTGTATACTATATATATACATATACCTATATATACTATGTATGTATGGGGTGTATACTAT
>DWQT01001230.1:0-17653 GCA_018244895.1 Myscelus amystis hages
TTGTTTTATTCATTATAAGGTACATACATACACTTAATGAAAGTCATGTTTCAGTTATCATACTTCGGCTTTGTGCGTGCTTCAGGCTATGGTAGAACGTGAGAAAAAAGCCGGCGAAAAAAACTCCTAGCACATAATATGTTATATGTAAGTGCAGTTGTAGTTTACAGTGTAATCGAGACCAAAAGACAAGGAGAATGTGTTACCTCTATGCCCTGTTCGTTGCCCTCGGTAAGGATGCTGCGCATGTATTTAAAGTTGGCTGGTTTCTGACTGTCCTTAAAGGTGACGGAGCCGGAACCTTCTATGATTGTCTTCGGTCCCTCTTGCTTACTAACGAACGAGGTGCTGCGGACGAATGTAACAAAACTGTTGTTACTTTCATATCTAAACTGATTATATTTATGTGATATGTTAAATTAAACATAAGAAATGTAGCATTAGTACTACGATATTGCAATGCGATACTTCACAATTGTTTTTAAGATTGTATAAATGAACCATTAGGGACCAGTGCTGGCCGACGGAGTGGCAGCGACGAGTAATGTATAAAATTCAATCTCAAATCTCTAACACAAGAACTAACCTTCCACTTAAAATGTTTTTGTTGTCATTGACTGCATGCAACTCAAGTTTCTTGCCGTTGCCGGCGTCCTTGCTCGAGATCTCTAAGACGTAGTTCTTCCAGCCCAGCTTCTCCGAGTTGCCCTGGAACTTGAGAGCCACGTTGTCCTTCTGTATGCTGCCCTCCGAGGTCGCGTCCAAGTTGAAGTCGCGGAAGTTCTCCACTTTCATTTCGAGTCTGCCTTGGCTGGAGCTCAATGAATTACCTTTTAAGTAAATCCTGTAAAAAATGTCTGAAATAAGTCTAAACGTCCATGTACTGTCTTAAAAATAGCTCATGAAATTAGGATACATGTATTATTTTTTATATTCCTTTAACTTCACTTACCTGCTCTGTTTTGGACTTTCCGGGCTGGTGTATTTGAGATCAAAGAGCGGCTGCGATTTGGAGTATAGAATGACGTTTTCAGACTTGTACACGCGGCCGTCAGCGTCGACTATGACCACACTGCTGAAGGTGTCTGGGGATGGGGTCTGTTGCAATACGACAGAAACATAATTGGAAAAGGGTTACAGGGACTCAGGCTTACAGGAACTTCATTAACTATAACACTTTCAGTATCTATAGTTGGAGAAGACTCATCTTCTTTCCATTGACGGTGACCCAAGATGCATTGCTTTGCAATATGAGATTCGTCAATAAAAAAGGAGATATTTTAGTTTACATACATATACATTATTCAATCTACTTTTGTATTGTTCTCTGTTGGAATACTAAATAGTACCTTGAACGCGACGTCCACCTCCAGTTTCTTGAACTTCTCGGCTTGAGGCGCGTTGGTGGTCAACTTAATCTGCGAGTGTTGCGGTGTGTTAGTCGCCTGCGCCGCGATGATTGCGGTTTTGCCTTTACCGTATTGGGCCTTCAGCTCCACATTGCCCGATTTCGTATCCCCTACAAATTGAACCGTTGTGAAGACAGTTATCACATAATAACGTCCCTTTAATTTGTATTGTACAAATGACTAATAAAAATATGTTGAACAATGAGCTATATATATTATGTGTATATTTTACAAACCCTCCAAGTTGGCCTGGTAGTTGACGTCGAAGACCACGGGGTCTTGGTGGGGCACCAGCAGCTTGAGCTTGGTGTTGCCAGCGTTGAGTCCGTACTTGCCGCTCGCGTCCACTTTATAAAGCTGCCCGTTTACTTGTACAGATTCAATTAATGTGACCTGTAAATGAGCATGACATTGATATTCTTTTACATTTTTAAATATGTGTTGTCATATGAACCTTTTCAATAGAATAAGATTTAGAATAAGGACATTTTGGTTATGTGAAAAAACCAATAGTGTACTTACCTCAGCATCAGTATTTTCAGGCTGGAGGTAGAGGAAGTAGGTTACCCACTTGATATCATGGGCTTGTTCCACAGGCAGGCGGATAGTCATGGTGTAGTCGTTCAGGTACCTGGAGTAGGAAGATTATGAAAATGGAGTCTTATATTTCAAAGGTCATAGAACATTTTGTGTACCATTCGCCCGGGGAAGTATTGCTGCTGTTTCTAATGTAAAGCAATTGTTATTAAGATAATATATGTTTTATTGTTACCTCCAATCCACGTGTATATTAGAGGGTTGCTAATCTTTGTACAAGACGAAGAAGATAATAGAAAATTTTTTTAGACAGAGACTTTATTTCGCCATGATATTGGTACTCTGGGAATCTAATTATAAATGTTATATTCGAACATTACTGTATTGTTTCGCTTCAGAATTAATCGTAGTTCACTTACTTTCGTTCTCCCTTCTCGGGGAAATGAATCACGGTTTGGCCGGCGAGCTCCGAGAACAAATCGTCTCCGTAGCTGGCCTTGATGTGCACATTCTCGTCCGTGTCCAACTCTTTCTTGTACGTCGTGCTCGCCACCAGCGACATGGGCTTCGGAATCAGGCTGCCCTTGATATGGCCCTGGATAAAAGACAAATTAACATTTCACATGTTGGAATCGATTGACGAGGTTTTAGGTATAAACCTTGTTGGTGCAGAAATAGGCATGATGGATAAACCTATTAGCGTTTATATATCAGACGTTGGTTAAAATTTAGCTAACCTCATAAGAGGTGTCCGTCTTCTCTCCTTTAGGAGTATTCTTGAATGCAAAGTTGTGGACGACGTTGCCGCCGTCCTTGAGCTTGAGCTCCAGCTCGCCGTCCACGTCGATGACCTCCTTGTCGTAGTTGGTGTTGGAGACCTTGCCCTTGTAGCTGATGGTGGAACCGGCCGCGCCGCGCTTGGGACAGTCCGACAGGAGTATTTCCCCATGACCGTCATATGTCTGTGAAATATAACGTTTTTTTTAAAATACCATTAGACAGAAATCATAGGAATCCATCGTAAATACATTGGAGATATTTAAAATATTTGTATCCTTATCCTTGTTAGGACCGCTGAAACGATTTTAATTAATAGTATTTTAATCTATCCTATTAAAATATTGTGATATAAAAGAAGGAAGCTGTAAGATTTTCCAAACTGAGCAGTTTTGGAAAGACGTGATAGATTCTGTGCATGAAGTTTGTATACGAATATCTTTGAGAAATTAAAATTCATACCTCGTCCTTAACACTCATATCACGGTCAACCTTTAACGTGATGACGCGCTCACTCGGCAGGCAGAGTTCGACCAAGTTATGGAATTTGCCAGACATCGCTATAACCCCGTCTTGGTGGATATTCAGTTCACTCGTTTTGCCGGCATAATCCAACTTATTCCTGAAAATAACATAGTTATTTAATTTCAAGTGTGACTGTCCAATTATTGCAATGTTATTTTAGTAATTGACATGTTGCAAATAATGAGTATCGAGTTTTACTGAATGGGAACAGATGTACATTGTCTAGAGCATATATTGTACAACTTGTACTTCATTTTGTTATTAAAGTTTTGATATCAAATAAAGCTACATACATTTTTTTACTGAAACATTCACTATCTCCAAATTATACCGATAAGCCTTGAGTGTGCTGGTTGTCAAATTTCAAAACTTGTCATTAAAGTGCAGTATATTCAAATCACAAGAGTATGAAATAACTAATCCGATAGCATGGTAATGCGGGTAATAAGGCGGTCGGATCGCGAAGAGAATACTCACTTGGAGTCGAGGAGTTTGGGCGTTTTCTTGTTGTTGGTGCTGAAATGGAGCTTGTCATTGTTGTCCTTCTCGAAGTTGAGGAAGAGATCCAAGTCGGCATTGAACACGGGCTCCTTAGCGACGAACTTCACGTCCCCTTTTATCTTGCGTCCGGCCTAGAACAGTATCATCACAGGAGTCGTCAGCTTTATGTTTATGGCATAAGACATCAAACAGATACGCAGATTACCTAATATTGAATGGCAAAAACTATGATCCAATCCAAAGCAGATTTTAACCCATACCTATGGAAGTCCAATGGAAATTTATGTCAATGCAAAATTAATTTTAACTGTAGAACTTTCTCAACATTGTAGATTTTTATCCATACAATCTCACTCCATATAAATAATCAAGTTTAGTGTTACCTGCTTGAAATCGACGATGACCATGCCGTTGCCGCGTCCGTCCCCGTCGGTGACCTTGAACTGTCCGTTGGCGGCGATGGTGTCTTTGAGGACGAACTTGAGCTGGCCGCTGGGGTTGGCGCCTCTTGTAATCTTCAGCAGATAGTCCAAGAGGTCGCCCTTGCTGCTGGAAATCTTTGCGTGCGACGAGTACAAGTTATGGTTCTCTATTATGCCGACGTCAAACCTGGTGATCGGAAATATTTATAGTATAATACAATGTTATGAAATTGAAGCCTCGATATGTAGGAACCAGCAGCACACGAGCAAGCAGCAGGCTTATAAGGTCTAGCTGCCCAGACTTCGGCCACTGACTTCTGATCAACCGCAGGAATCGGACTCTTATTGTGAATTTAGTTAGTAAAAGGTGTAAATAAGAATAGGTTGGTGAGTCGTAATTAGTAGCAGTACTATAAGAATAGGCCTATACGCAGTTAGTATTTGTTACTATCCGCTCATATCTATTAGAAATTCTTCACAGAAATTAGTCGCCTCTGGAATACATGTGTATGGGCAAATTAGCATCCATTTCGAATCCAAATACAATTTTATTTGACTGAGTATGTAATATTTTTTGTATCTAAGCCACAGTATAGCAATCTACTTACTTAACATCCTCATTCTTTCCACTGCCAGATATTTTCAGGTGTCCAACTGCACCAACGTTCATGTCATTGGCTTTGGTCTTGTGCAAGACAACTCCTGACAATTCGTATTTGCCAAAGTTCTTAAAGTGGACGTAATTTTCAACATTTGATTTGTCGGCAGACACGATGTCTCTCTTAGCGAAAGCCTCCAGTCCATGTTTGTCGACCTCGGCCTTGACTTTGACGCTGTAGTCGCCGGACTTCTTGATATCCCTCCTGGCTTCTACCTCGAAGTCGGCCGACTTGTCAACATATTCGCCCTCGAGGTCTAATTCGAATTTTTTCGGATCCACTTCTGCGTCGAATTTGAATTTGATTGGAACGGCGTGTATTTCGACTGTAACATCCCCACATTGTTAATTGAAATCAGATTAAAGATGCAACTTATAATTATAATTAAGTTTCGATATATTTTGATAGATTTTATACAAAAACTAACATTTGTTCTTCGTGATGACATTGTATTCATTGGCAGATTTTTGGTAATATTTGTAGAGTTGGCCAATAGACACTTTATTTTGTGGATTATTGAAATCACTGTACTGCAGCTCTATATCGTTGTGCATCACCTGAAATTAATTAAACACGTGACTTGAAACAAATTGAATGTGTAATATTACACGTGGACTAAGTTAAGGAGCTTTAAGTAAAGAGAAATACAGTTGTTGGCACTGAAATAACTAAAAATAACATGAGTTTTATTATTTCTCGAAGTAAGTTTTAATACAAACTTGAGGTAAGACGTGAATTTGTAATTTTTATAATAACATATTTTAATGAAGTGTGTTTCAAGTTTCATATACGGTAAAAAATAGATATGGTAAAAGATAAACATTAATTAAACATAATGTCCAGTTTTCCAAATGTAAGTAAAAAATATTTTAAAGATAAGATTGGCCAATAATTCTAACAACTATGTATTAAAATGTTACAATCCCATACATAGCACCTACCGAGCCAGTATTCTCAATGTGGCCGTTTGTCTTGAAGTTCACGTAGGGATTTAGGGTGTTCTGGAACTCAGCCTTGAAGTCGTAGCCCTTCAGGTTGAAGAACAGTGTGAGCGAGGTGTATTGCCCTTGCTTGAGCTTCACATCCAAATCTACGCCCTTAGGTTCGTGGCTGTAGTGGCCGTCTACGAGGATCGGGTCAGATGATTTTGGCATGTTTATCTGGTAAACAGAGGTAATTTTAAATGATTTCAGTATCAGTAATAGGGATTTATATAAAAGTAGCTTTTGCCCGCGGCTTCGCGTGCATTGCTATTCAGTATTCCTCGATAAATGAGCCATCTAATACTGAATTTTCCAAATCGGACCAATATTTTCTGAGATTAGCGTGTTCCAACTATCAAACAAATTCTTTAGCTTTATATATTAGTATAAGTATAGACTTAACACTATTAATTTCTTAAGTTCAACTGAAATATCTATTATGGATATTTAATATACAAATACATTGTAACTAATATAAAAATATTTTCTCTATGACTCACCTGGACTCCCTCTAAAGTGTACTTTACAACGGGTCCGTTGGTTTCTTTAACGACTTGCCCGTCAACCTTCAAGGACTGCTTGCCGTGCTCATCGGGCAGTTGATATTCCGCAACGGGCTTGAACACACTTCGTCTTGCATTTCCTTGGACATTGAAACCCACTTTTCCATAGTATTCTTGCGTATCTAATTTTCCTTTCACCATCAACGAGTATTCGGAAGGCTTGGTGAACAGAGACACTTGGCCAGACACAACCTTGATAGGCGAGTCCACTGATAATTTGAGGGACTTTTCTTCGTTGTTGTTGATAAGGTCTCCGAAAAATTGAGTGCGACGGTTTTGGGTACCTGCATGTTTATGGAAATGTGTATTTAAATGTGCCAATTTTAATGTTAAGCAGGATAACATGTATTATATTAAAAACCGTACCTTCAGCATCAAAGAGA
Source organism: Myscelus amystis hages (assembly GCA_018244895.1). Classification (NCBI taxonomy): domain Eukaryota; kingdom Metazoa; phylum Arthropoda; class Insecta; order Lepidoptera; family Hesperiidae; genus Myscelus; species Myscelus amystis. The sequence continues at coordinate 6,760 of DWQT01001230.1, forward strand.
ACTTCTACGCCATATCGTCCTTGGTTGGTATCAGAACGTAATACTCCTTTTATGTGGTAGCCTCGTAAGTCATTCTTCTCCAACACCAATTTTACCTTAGCCGGCCCGCTGAGTGGGAAGCGAGCCATGAACTTTGAAATCGAGGTTTGAGCATCGGGACCTAAAGTCGTATGAAACAATGTAAAAAGATTTATTTTAAAAGTACTTGAGCTGCATCAAACATTAGGTTTTGTAATAATCTAAATATAACTTTGTAATAGCAATATAATATGAACTTGCAATATAGATTGTAAATGAAAGATATTAAAAAAAATTCTTACCAGAAACCGAGAATGGTAAAGAGACCTCGCCACATAACGTAACACCAAGCATGCCGGAGAGCTGATCGAAGCAACCCGAGTAGTCGTTCTTGCTTTTATCTACGATGATCGGAGTTTGCTTCGCCACTGAACCCTTCTCAACTACGAAATAAATGAGATCGCTGGACGCTGTCAGTATTTCCTGTTTATCGATCGGTAGAGCAAATTGAAGATCAAATCCATGACCGTTTTCTATAACCTTCGCGATAAGGTGACCACCAGTAGAAGAGTGCAAGTTCGTTGCAACTCTCAGACCAGCAGCAATAGAGTCGGCGTCTACGAGGAACATGCCAGCGATTTCGATATCGGTGCTTGGAACCAGTTTGATGTCTACTTTGGCATTTTCGGGTGATTTGAGGCATTCCTTGACATTGATGCTGGTGGCGATGTCGACCCTGGCAGTCGCCGTTCCAATCAGGTCCAGTTTGAGAGGAAGACCAGTTGAGGTTGGGTAAGACAGTTCGCCATCTAAGAAAAGAATGTGGGCGCGGACTTCTTGCTGCAAAAGTACCGAAAGTGTTAAGGAACAGATAAAATATTTGTAGTGAACATAAATTATTCAATATTTCTTAAGTAAAACTTACCTGGAACCTCTTGATTTTATTCATGCCTTCGTTTGCAAGCTTCATAAATTGGTCTAAGAGGTTATTGATGTCAAAACCTTTGTCATCTCCGAAAGATAAAAAGACAGCATCGGTGCCGAAGAGTTTCAGATATATATCTAAGTCTAGCTCATTGTTGTAGGAGATTCCTTTTATTTTCATCTGAAAAGTAATAATGAATAAAGTTATCTCAATTTCATTTTTTTGTTTTACAAAACATAAAATAAATAGTTTCAACATGGTACAAGATAAGAGTTGAAAATCAGACGAGAAATTAAGGGACACTCAATTCTGGATATCCATTATCCGTTGTACAACTTTTTTCAACCCTTTTATGGTTGAATTGCTAAATACTCCGCTTTCTCCTACTCTCCTCTCTTTATTATTATTGTTATATAAAAAATACGTACTTGCTTATCAAAGCTATCAACTTCAGTGTTGATAGAGCGGCGCTTACGGAAACCGCCCTCCACCTTCTTCGAGGACTCTTCCATACGTGCGAGGAGATCATCGTAGATGTCTTGAGGCTTCTTAGTGCGCAGAAAACTTTTAGGGCCCAAGAAGTGTTCTATCACTCTGTCCAAGTTGCCTTGGCGCCCACCGATCTACAGACAGAAAAGACCGTTATTACTTATATACTTAACACATTTAAAAGAGCTTACTCTTTTTATCGATTCATATCGAATTCTAGATTTAACACTCCTCAAGTAATTTCAAGAAATCCTAAATGTTTTTATTACATGCTTTTAACGGCTTTTTTACTTTTTATACAACCCATGCTTTTTGTAAGCATTGTAAGATAAATAGATAGATACCTAAGATAGATAGATGGTCGAATAAATTCACCGTCGTTTCTGATTCGGATCTTACCTCAAGGACATTGACGCTGTGCCCGAAGACTTCAGCCGTTAGGTTTAAGCTGGCCGAGCGCGGGAGGAAGGAATCCTGGGAGAAAATTACGGTCTCTTCGGCGGTGCCTCCGACACCGAGCGCGTCGACATTGTACGATATTTCGCGGTATGACGAGTATTTCCTGTGGCATACAGAAATTCACTTAAAACAATGCTTCAGTTCCACAATTATCGAGATATTTTTCTACTAAATTTAAAGTTTTAGTGTTTCAGTTATAGTAAGGGCGGCATAAATATTTTTAGCAACAAAGTTAATTTTTGCTGACTAATGGAAAGTCGTAAGGTCCCTGTGAAATAGTCTTTATATCTATCCGATTATCTTAGTATTCAAGCGGTATTTCAATACATATTAATCCCATATAATAAAAATCAGAAAACCTACCTATCATCAATGTTGAACTTGTTCGGGATACCAATAAGTCCGTAGTGTTGTTTTGCTAATTGCTTGTCCGGATTCGCCGAGGATCGGATGCTACGCAGAGATGAGGTGATGAAACGACCAACTGAAATAAAATGAGTCATGTAAATTATCTCCAATCTTCCATTACAGTTACGAAGGACCTTTTTGGAACTGAATTCTAGAAACCTGTATAGAAAGAAAACTATAATATATGCATGGCTGTCAGTGTTTTTGCATTCCACTGCTGAGAAAGGCACTTGGAACACCAATCGTACCTTGGTGAACTGGTTCATTGTTGAGGAGGTTCTTGATCTCATTGGCGGAGTGGCCGCAGGGGCAGTCGATCATAGCTAGATACGCCTTGATACGAATCTCCGAATCTTGTTGGACATTCTTCATTAGGTCGATCGCGGTTTTCTTGATCTATAGCAGAAGATTTAGAATTCAATAATAATTGTAACAATGATTCTAAATGAAGCAGCTAAATGCCTGTGTTATTGTAACCTGACAGCTAATAAATATACTATACAATGTGTGTGATGAGCACATTTCGGGGATCAGATCAGAACAAGCAAATGTGCTCATCATACAAATGTCTGTTCTGGATGGGAATTGAACCCACAACCAAAGTTTTGGCGGTGAAAGTTTCTAATGACTCAATGAAGAGGCCAGTCAAATAGTAAGACAAAGTTGTATTATTAACTGGCATTCGTATTTGTGTCTATTTTCATAGCATCCATACAATAGGATACTGTAACATGGTGTAAAACAATATTTATATCTTCACATAAAATTGCCAATTTGGCACTAGTGAAAGGTAAGAGAACATAAAGAGTGAGATAATAAAGAGGACTTATACCTTAGCAGCGCAGGGGTCCGCGTGGAAGGCTTCTAAGGCGGCCACGCGCACTCTAGCCTTGACGTTGTTGTCGACCGCGCAATGAACAATTTTGTCAATGAGGCTGTCTTCAAGATGGCGGATGTTGCGGATACCTTTGAGAACCGCTACCACCTGCGACCAAATATTTCTATCAATTTTCAAAAATCCAAAAAACACCAGATGAATTCTCATCGGAATGACTGAAAGTTAATCTTTAATATTTTGATGAACTACTTTTATCAGCTTATCCATGTATTTAATGTAACTTGAGGAAATTAATTATGTATACTGCACGTCAGCTTCAGTGGAAGGGGGTTTCTTAAAGGAGTAGTGTAAAATGGACATAATAATATTACTTGCACTGTGACAACAAAGTCTCTTCAGACATTATATCTTTTGTCTACTTACGTTGTCTTCTTCAACCTTGCTCTTAGGCTTGCAGTTCTGGAGCTTGGCGCCAAATTTTTTGCTCAACGCAACAACACCATCGGGCTTGGTCCCGTGACAGTTGTGGTCCCGGCAGTACACTCCGGCAAGAGCTCCCGCTCCTAAGTAAACCTGTTTGGGCAAGTTGGGCAGATCCAAGAGACCCTGGAAGCCGGTAATTTAGTATTAAATAACGAACCAATCAAAAGCTCCACTCCAATGTCCATTCCAAAATATCAACATTTCTTCTATTGGCATAGTTAATAAGAACAATTAATCTTCATTGTTACTTATGCATTGATCTTCATCTCAAGTTCTAAGTGTGATTGCACAAAATGAATTCGAAGTATAATCGTTTTATGGAATAAATATTAAAGTGAAACTCAGAAATCGGTGCTACCGATGCTAATCGAGATGTTATTTCCAGACTTACCGAAGCAGCCTTTATGGTTTCATCATTCACGTGTCTCGCGTTGCCGAGAGAGAGGAAAACAAGCTTCTCCTCGAAGGAGCTCAAGGCTTTGCTCTTTAAGATTTGAATGGAGGCTTCGATGCTGTAGCCAGTTCCGGTGCGGAAAAGACCGTCGAGGAAAACGCGTCTGCAAATGGTAAATGGTAAATTGTACAATATTATCAAAATGTTCAAGTTTTAAATTGTTTTGTCCTATATAATGCGGTGAATAGTTAAAACCTATATATGAACGAAAAAAAATAATAGGAGAACACTGTAGAAGTCCACCTGTGGGCTACTATTCATGTTACATATGTCACAGTAGTTCAATTTTTTATCATCTTAAGCGTATTGGTTCTCTCTACATAATCCGCAGCATCAAACAATTTGTATAATAAACATATATTTTAAGCATTATAATATGCTGTATACAATTATCACAATTGTGATCAAAACTTACTTTTCCAGGTTATTGCCCTTCACTTGGTTGAACACTCTCATCAGATCCTCCTTGCTGGTCAGGCGGAGTACCTTTGACAGAAGTACATATTATAATATAATGAAATCATTATTATAACCACATTACATTAATAACTTAGGCCACAAATAGTTGCCTGCCTTACACATACTGAAATTTGACAATAATTATGATAATACAATACATATTTTTTAATTTTGATATCTTGAAGTACTAAAAGCGGAACCAATTATTTTTTAAAGATAAGCGAAACTAAGAGAATTGGGTGTTAACTTATAAATACTGATATTTTACTTTGAGCAATTAAAGGTTTTATATTGTTAGACAAATATATGAAATTTTATTCATTTGATAAGCTTTTAAATCTGTATTTAAAAGCGAAAGTTTAGCGATAATACTCGGAAACTACTCGATGGACTATTCATCTGATTGCGATATAGGAAGTCAATTTTGGAGTTACCCTGATGAGGACTGCGAAGCTGGTGGCAGATTTGGAGCTGGCTTCTGTGGCCACGGTCTTGGCGGTTTCCTTAACAGCGTTGACGGCGTTCTTGACGTTGCTGTGGTCGGTGGAGGACCCGTGCGGGTGTTCAAAAATAATGGTACGCGATTCGGGACAATTTCCTGTACAATAACAATATATTCTTTAAAAATATTCTTTTAGATATCATAGAATGAGCTCAAAAAACAATAGGAGACACCGCAGGATAGTGCCCTTGTGACTCCACCTTACGAATGGCAACCCCAAAAAAAATGACTGGCAATGGCAATAGTGGGAAAGAGTCTTAAGAAGAAGCATGTGATGTGTATTAAGTTTTCAAGTTCAAACTGCTATGGTGAAGTTGTGTAGGGAATTAAGGGAACTGCAATTGTTTTATTTTAGCTTGTTTTCATAGCTTACCGGCAACACTGCCTCCCTGGACGGTGTTAACAAGGTTCAGCTTAGTGTGGACCTTAGCGCGGGCGCCATTTTCTCCGACCGAGAACGGACTGTAAAGGTACTCTTCGGTAGCCGTCACCTTCTCGGGCACACCGTTGTTCACTTTAGATTCTACGTTCATCGTCGACCGCAGGATCTGGCTGTTTTTGATTTCCTGCAAAATCATTGTCTTTAATATCTTCGCATTCAGAATTACCAAATAACTCAACCATAATGATATTTTCATATTTACTGTCACGTCTGTCTCTTCATCATTGCATCTGTGTCTAAATGCAGCGACACATTTGTCGAACGGTATTTTCTCCAGATGTGTCGTGACATTTAGCTCTATCAATATAAGCATGCAAACTTTATGTAGTATTATATTTGCTCAAATAAAGTTTCTGATTTATTAAAACGAGCTACTCATGTTGTGTTAGCAGCAAAGACACTTACTGCAGTGGGGTTGTATACGGCGGTGATTAAGTTATTTCCCTGTTCGCGGTGCCCGCAGCGGGACAGGTCGCGCGACCTGTGGATGAGGACCGATGCGCCTTCTTGTGACGATGACGCTTCCGTTGGACATGCGCCGAAGAAATCAATCTGTAAAGTACATTGTGATGTTCAACACGGATTCCCTCACATAATGAGAAGCTGTAGGATTATAGTCTACCAGAATTGACAAGTTCATAACTTGACACACGTCAGGGGAAACCTCTAAGATGTACCGGTTTCCTATTTTCCGTTGTTCTCCCGTCTGTTTCAAATACTAGTATTTGAAAATACTATTTTGTGGGTCCAATATACAGTTTATGTCCAAATTGAACTAAAACAGGGCAGGATTTTAGGACTAGAAACTAAAGCAAGGTTTTAGGAAAAAAACCGATTGTTTTACATATTATAATACAGTTTCAAGAGTTGAGAGCTTAAAGCAAATTTTGAATGTCCATTTAAGTAATAATGGGACCAATTCCATGATTACGTTCATGATGTATTAGAGTACCCTTTCCATATACATTGTCTTTTCTGTTATATTTTACTCCAAATTAATACTAGTGTTAATAAAGTAGTCTACCTCAGTGGAACTCTTCTGGTTAGTCTGCAGTAAAGAGATGATGGCTCTCTTGATGTTGAGTGAGCGGCGAGTATCTCCATCTTCAGCGCAGATCACGTCTCCCACGCGACCGTCCTCGAAACTGAACTGGACCGGCTTGTCGATTCCTTTCGGGCACGGGTATTTCTGGTAATAGACAATAGATTAGTATTTAATCGTCTTTAGTATTTGGATACCATCACGCCAGACCCCTACGGAGCAGGCAGAGATCTTTTAGCACTGTAAGAGTTTCACGCTGGCGAGTGTATCCACAACACAAATTTAACACAACACCCTTTTCGTTTCTTATAAGCGATTTAATTTATATGGTTTTAGTTTTCGCACCGAGCGGGAGCATGTGTGTACATAGATTATAGACGTCAAAGTAAGTGTTGCCGTTATTGCAACGGTATACATAGATTATAGATTATGAAAGTGAGTGTTGCCATTGTTGCAACGCTACAGTGCTATAGTACATACATGCCGGTAGTAGGTAGGCAGTTAACATTTTTTTTGGAAAGTTGCACTATGTTAGAGATAAGGTATTTATTAATTTTTAAAAACCGAAATGTCATCCATTACTAACATGATTTCGCATTGGATACTAAAGCTGTAACAAAAATAACAAAATACATAGCGATTTTCAAAATGTTTTTTATTCCCCACCTTGCCGTCTGGTGCCGAAATCGCCAAATTTTTGACGTTGAGGACGTGAGCGCAGTTGCCCAGCGTGGTCACTGACACCTGACCGAAGATCTTGACAGTGGACTCCTTGACATCAGCGTTGGTCAGGTACACAGAGACAGCCCCATCCACGCCATAGTTATACGTGTGACCGTTCAAAAACGTGGGAGCAGAAGATGCTATGGACACAAATGTTAAGAAATCATCAAAATCGATATCAAACATGATTCTAAGAATTGAGAAATAATTCGTACTAATCGCATCAGAAACTATACAAAAAGGCGTAAGAAATACATATCTCTAAGTGCCGTAATTAAGATACTAAAACTGTTACATATAACTAATTGAAGCTAAGTATTTAAAAATAGCAAGTGTGACCAATAAACAGAACTTACAGCCTTTGCACGCAAGCGAACATTTATCTGAAACAAACAAAGTAATTAAGTAAAGTAAATAATAAAAGTAAGTAAATCACAATCATTAATAAATGTATCCGTAATTATAAATATTTACAGCTTGTAAATTAAGTCAAGCATTATAGATAAAGGGCCTCCAAGGGTGTATAAGGGCCGTTGGTAACATGCACAATGTTATATTTTTAACATTAATTACCTATGTATATAGATAATTAACTAAGGGCCTTACTCCGTACGTCCGCACTAATAAAATAAATGCGAAAGTGTTTGTTTGTCCTTTTCTTTGTTTCTAAAACGGTGCAACGGATTGATGTACGTGTTGGTGAGGAGGTAGGTGACACTTGTGTGATGACAGTTTTCAAATTTATACTGAAGCTGTTTCTATATAATTAAAGTTTTGATGAATAAATAATTTCTCCAAAATGCATCATAAAATATTATAATAACGCTAATTGCTAGTTACTAATTAACTGGTGATAAATAATTTCGATTTAGTCATATAACAAGATGAGTAATTCAGGACATGTGTTGCCGCAACCATATCGCAAACGTGAGTATGCAACTTAATTGGAAATAGATAGTCTTATTGGTTCAATTAAACTAAAACAAGACATTTCTAGCACTATCTTGTGCGAAGTAAACATTTACTACGCAGAGGTCAAGGTACAGGACCAGAGCGATAGGCATATGCGCGACAATGTAGAGCATCCGCCACGGATTCCTCCGTCAACTAATATTATCGGAGAACATGTAAACATTCCAATCAACACAGGGATATTCCTACATTGAGCAACTGAGAAGTTTCCATTTTGAAGGGCGTGGTCTGCCCCGATGAGACACGTGTTTAGAATTTCAATTTCAAGACAAACGCTCTTTTCTATATCGATGATCACACTGACTAGGTAACACACAAAATTCCATATCAAGGTCTGTTCAGTCACGTATGTAGGAGAGACTATGGTCTTAGACCGGCTACAGACCTAACAAAGCTTTTTTGGCTCTTCCACCATCATCAAAGCCGCATTGTTCACTCCAGGTGCTTTTTGCCTAATATTCTCCCATTCAACGTAGCAAGAAACCTCTCTTAAGCCAACTCTTTGCGCTCATGAGGAACATTATGTGATTTGTTACGAGCCTTAACACCTTTCGTATGGATAAAAATTTGCAATTTTTGTTCCCACGACACATAATATACGTACTGTTACTGACTCTGTAAGGTGTGTAGGAATGATTTCAGATTTTTGTGTATAATGATCTTTAATTTTCAGTTATCTTTGGTCGAAATGTCAAATTTTGCCAAATCGCTAATCATGAAACAATATATTCTTTGACTCTGCACTGTATGATATAATGTTGAATCTGCATCATATGACCGAGGCTTGTTCCTGTTCACTTTTGAGCAATTACCCAATTTGTCTAAATCGAAGGGGCCCCCAATTGTTTTTATGGCATTGTTTGGCTTGCGACTTGGCGTGGTCGCGGGCGACTGCGACAAAAATATTGTCCGTTTTACGTTTGAAATCACATTTAGTGTAACAAGTATTAATACATGTTAGAATTTGCGTTGAGATGGAAACTTGATTGTAATTCATTAAATTTTTAAGTTCCAATTTCGATACAGCATAAATTAGGTTTCTTTAACAGTAAAAAAATAAACTTCAAGAATGTACACGTTTTATTTGATTTAATCTAAATTCAACATTTAACGTTTTGACTTTGGAATTCCTTCTCTATATAAACTGTAACTTTGCAAAAGTTCACACTCCTCCACAATTCCCTTTATCCTACAAACTAAGAAAGAATACTATTGCTGAAGATAATATCCCAGTGTTATAAATACTCCTAGAACAAAGGGATTGAGCTCTCCGAATAACATTTCTCCTTTTTGTTAACTACTTTTAATGTTGTTTAAATTTAAAGGACCATCGCCCATTCCCACGAGGTCGAGCGGATGATGCATCTTCATGGCTAATTTGTAAGCGATCCATAATCCACTAACTGACGCATCCGATACCGCCGTCGGGCTTCGTACCTACTATAATTGAAGTTACATGAATATTCTAGAAAGTTAAACTCGGATTACTATTTATCTATCTAAGAGCTTCAGCCTACCAGATCAGCATATTAAATGTATATTTTTTAAAATTGGAACGTAGACTTCTTGTCAATTCAAAGTTATTTTTCAGGTGTGGATTTCAAATAATGTACAGCATAATATATACAGATTTGACGTTCATTGTAAAAGAAATTTTAGAAACCTTGCTGAAGTTTTCAAACCTGTATCTTTTCAAGATTACAATGAGGGGTTCGGATAAAGTTATCTATTAAGTAATGGTTGCAAGGTTAATAAAGTGTGCAGATGAACGACCACAAACAAGTAATATTGTTATCATTAGAATAGAGGTCTTTCAAGATGAACTCTCAAAAATATAACTATTACATACATAACATCTGTAAATAAGTCGCTCTATTCGACAAAGACACACAGAATTATAAGCAGTTCACGATAATAGGGTCAGAAGTGAAGATAATTTGAACAAAGAGTGTTTAAAGTTATCAATAATTATATTTGCCATTGCCCTGCTCGTGTTATCGAATTTCGTTCATTAACGAGTTCTATTGAATCATTGCCAAGGCTATATGGAATATAACCACACGTTAGAGTATTAAAAAAGGATAAAGTTAGACTAATACACTTTGAAGTTAAGAGAATGAAAAACTTTGAAGATAAGAAAGTTATACAATTCTACAAAGAAATTTTAGATTAATTTAGCAAAAATGATTTCCACTAAAGAAGAATACTGTTAGAGATTATAATATTATAAATAAATAAAATGTTAAACGAAAACTACTTGGATTATTGATAAAATAAAGGCTTGAAAAGAGCTTTCTTCCAAAACCACCAACGCTTTTGCAACTCCTTTGGTATTGCACATTTACATATATGCAACGGTGTCCTACTACCATCAGGTGGCCCGTCTGTTATATTAAATGTATAAGAAAGTTCAGCGTTAACTCCTACCCTGTTAAAGCGTTTCCGCGTAAGGATTCTCAAGTCTTATAACCAAAGCTACACAATACAAGAAAATGCTAGGTAGCAACAATCCTACTCACGTTACATTGACATTTGGCCGCTTGTTTTAACAATAACAGATACTCGTATTTACAGATTCGATGCTAACGATATGTTAAAATAAAATAATTTTGGTGCCCACGTCGTAGTGAGTGACTTTCGATAAGTAATCTCAGTTCAAAGGCGTCTTATCTTGAACGTT
>DWQT01001231.1:0-17651 GCA_018244895.1 Myscelus amystis hages
AAAAGCAAGAAAGCACACGACACCCCACATGACCGTAATGTTCTGTTGGTGGGGGGGGGGGGGGGGGGGGGGGGGGGGGGGGGGGGGGGGGGGGCGGTCTACGTCCGGCCAACTAGTAGATAATGAATCAAAATATCCTTTTATACCATCCACGCCTAAGAATCCTTATTAGCATATATTGTGATTAATATGTATTAAGTTATGCTCCCATTTGATACCCACATAACCTCGACACGGTTACAGAATGTAAGCGTTCGGTAAAGTAAGCGACCAGTCGGCACTTGTATGAGTGACCGCGTTTAACAAATTTTCACGAGGAAATCACTTCCCATTTCGCAATGAAACAAAGTCGTGGAGTGTGATCCTTCTGTAGTTACCGGAGGGGCCCATGCCCATCAGTGTGCTAATACATTGTGATTACACGAATGTGATAAGATACACAGATCCTGAGCTTACATAAAATATGCTTCAGGTAAGTTTGTTAACCATTCCGCAATTTTTGTATGAAATAAATCCAAATAACCACTCAATCTCAGGCTTTTTCGCCGCGTAGAGAAGAATCCGCACATATAAAGTGAACGCACGCTAAACGGTTATAGATCAGGCAAAAAACGCATCGTTCTGTGTACTTCGCAAATAAATCAAGGGAATAGACGGCGAATTTCAAAAGTTTGTGATTTATCATAATCTGTATTTCAATTTGTTGAGCGGGTGGTCCATTATTCTTTGTCAGAGACACGGCAAGGGTGCGTGCAAGCAAAAAAGGGATTGCTGAAAAACGTGCAAATCATAAATATAGAATCAATAAGATTCAGAAAATTGAGCAGTGCTCACAAAAAATCAATCGGATTTCAGACCGACAACGCAAGGTAAGTCATTCTGTTGGCATTTTGCTAGGTTGTTGTTAAAATACCAAATGTGATAGTTTTTAATGCATTATTTTAATACATTTCATGTCTCCTAACATGTAACAAAGTCCCTAACCTAATATTTTATATTGTATATTTTTTCTAAACTGAAACATTGTTACGATTTAGTCATAAAACACCTGTTGCATACTTGATCTTATAGACAATGCATAAATATGTATGGCGTTCAATAGTTGGCAATGCTCACGACGATACGTCCTTGTTAATCTCTCTATTGTGTATCGGTTGAGAATAGTGCAACATCGTTACTGCTGCAATTACATACTAGACTATATTCTATTATATTCAACGAAATCGGCCCCTAAAATAGTAGACGTTAAAAAGTATATTTGCCAAAGGTTTCCGTTACTCAACGGGTTTACGAGGCGAATACTAGGCAAGTAAGATTTCCCGAAGGTAACGCATATTTTAAGGCCAGCCTTTTACTGCGCCTATTTCAGAATCCACAGTTTTGTTTCGTATTTGTTTATGATCCGACAATTTGGGTTTACTGATGTCTGGCTCTTACTTATAAAGAAACGGTGCTTATATTTACCCATATTAAAGTTCTAGTCACTGTCTGTAGACATATTATATTTGTCAAGTTCGCTCTTCCTAATAGCGTGTTAAGATCTCATTATATTAGCAAATCATTTGTTTTATTTCTATTCAAATAATTTAAATAATGACATATAAAGTTTTTCAAACGATCTAGTCAAGATGTCATGTTCATCTAGATAAGATGTCAAACGATCTAAAAATTAATTATATCCCTAAAAGTTTTATTTTGTACAAACCGCTCCTAGCGCGATCGCATAGAATTATTTAGCTTGTTTTATTTTACGCTGGTTAATTTTTTTATGACGTACTTTACTAAAAAATTGAGTACATTTATCAATAAATCATAACCAAACGTTAAATTTTATATGCCGAATGCAAGATATAGTTAATCATGTTTGTGCTTAACGTTGTTGTAACCTATAAAATTGCTATGTGTAAAAGAAATTCCCTCAAAGGGACCTTGTTACTGTGTTTACTATGTGACTTATTGATAGTCCATAAAGATTTCCCGGAGGTAACGCAAGTTACGTTTTGATTGTAATTCAAAAGTCGTCTATTGTTTATGTCTACAGGGGAAGTCCAACCAAAAAAAGCATTAACCTTCCTGTTACCCGTATAGAAATAGCACATATCATAAGATTTGTTTGAAGCAAGAACGAATAAGCATATCCTTATTATCAAGGCCTACCTATATGAATAGGCAATTGAGGCTGAACACTAGCGTATTATAATAAAAGAACATAGAGTACATAATATCTATATTAAATCTTAAATTACTAATTTTCTAAACATCTATCTATTGCTAAACATATTCAGACAGTTTTGATATGAGTTATTAAATACTTCATGTCTAAGAGTGCTTCCCTTCCACACTCTTCAAATCGAAACTCGATAATAATTACGGCGTATCAGCGCAAATTATAGATTACCTTCAACTTCGACCTAAATTTAATTTACGTACGGCTTCGCACTATCGTAGTTCAATTATTATTAATCCTAATTATTACTACTACTGCTACTATAATACTACTAATATTGCTATGACGTACTTTGCTCAAATTATGTAGTTATTCTTTTATAGATTTTGTTGAAAGAAAAATAACTAATATTACTCCAAACTAAAATGCTATCGTACCATTGCTTTTAAATCTCTGTCTTTCTCTCGTTTTTTACATGTTGATGAATTCACTCAAGCGTCTATAAACCTATAATACTATTCAACCACAACTAAGACAAGAAAACATATAAAAATTTTGCTAGAAACAATTAAAATAGCCACAGACGTTCAACCATAATATAATTAAATTAATGAATAAATTCACATTAAAAATTAAAACACCCTTTTAATACGGTCATTATAAAGTTTTTGTGTTAAATGGTGCGAAAGTCGGCCGAACTCCTCAAACTTTGCGCAAACAATAAAAGAATTCTTAATCAACTCATTCTCAAAGGTGGGGCGTTAAACAAACTGAAAAAACGTCATGAATAATATCACCGGCTGTTTATTGCAGAAATTTATCGCACAACTTTCAGCTTTGAAAGTCTAAACTGAAAGCGTAAGCAACAAATTATTAGTCGAAATAAACCAATTAATTCCACTTTTCCTGTTCCCGCTTGTCCTGTACAAATTTAAACAAAAGGGGGTAAAACACGTTTTGTGTTCAGCTTGAGTGTTCGTTGGGTTGTATTAATTCTTTGTATTTATTTTATTTATTATACCGTTACGCCTTAACGAAAGCAGAAAGAACCGACTGCCAAATATGTGTATCTTTACAAACCTGACATGTCTTCTAAGAGTACATGCATGACAGTCTTCATACACACGCGCTGGTTTGACATACTAATTTTATTAAGTCTTTCTAATGCCCGGGGAACGTTTAGAACTATACTTTAATAAAGAGCTAACAACGGGTTAGCCAATAACCGAAGCTGATGCAATTGATAAATACCCAAACGTCCTTACAAAAGCGCAGCGAAGTTAACTTCAAATAATTCTAAATTTAGTAAAACACTCGAAAATATCAAGGAACACTAACCCTGCATTTTATGACCCCCCACATGGATTAGGTTAGGGTATCCGTAACGCCTGCCAAGCAGAAATCAGCTTGCAGTACCTAAACACAACAAAAACGATAACAAAACGTTGTTTTCTCACATCCGACTGCTGTCTACAGGTGTTGACAGCCTGATACAGAAGGCTCTTTAATCAGCTGCAACCAATCAGAGTATTCAACCAAACCCACTAGTTCAATGTCAATATTTGGAATATTTGTAAAAATAATCGTTACATGAACATACAGAAAAAACGAATACATAAAAAAAATACATCCCACATTACAAAAAAACAAACAAAAAGTCTAATAGAGTGAAGCGATTCTAAAATATTCACAGCTAAGAGTTTACACACTGGCTATGCGAGCAATTTCCTTGATATCCGATGCGGTTGGTTTCCGACACGAGCTCTTTGTGGCCCTTATTTCATGCGTTACTTTATTCATACCCGCTTGTGTATACGATCTCCCGCGCTCGGTCGGATTCGTAGCTCGGCAATTTTCCCTGAAATCCGATATCCAGATAGGCCGGCGCACCACTCTCACTCCATCCCATTTTCTGATAATAAACACGGGAATTTGTCGACCGGTGGCCACTGTGCGACACTATTACTGTCCCGACCTACTTTCAGGTGGTCACAATGCATCTACAAGTGAACGAAGCCGCCAGCGTGTTCCGTTCTATTTCCGCCTCTACAAATGGGCGGAAATGAATTCAAAACAGCCTGCAGTTGCACCCGATATCCTGCAGCAGCTGTCTAAATGACGCTGATATTCATGAGCGATGATATGCACTGCCGAGCAAACCGCACCGAATCGCTTCTCTATTTCACATCTCGCTACAATTCACGATCACTTCCACAAAAACGCCACCGAATTGTTTTCGGATGAAGCAAAATTGTTTGGATAGAAATAAATGAACGTAAAATAAAATAAAACGTATTTACACAGATATCATTTTCGAGTTGTCTCGCCATCTGAACACTCAGAAGGAAAATCTTGTTCGTGTTTCCTAGAGAAAGTAACGAGACACCTGATTGGCATGTGTACTCGAAGTACCTTTATATGATTAAATAAGACAATAAACGGATGGCAAGCAAAAGTGAAATATCGACTTGCTGAGGAATGATCTGGTAAGCGTTCTGTGATCGGGATGTAACATAAATGTCTTTTATTGCTTTTCTTCTGTGTTTATAGACAAACGACATGTAATTTAGGCATCTATCACACAGTGTTGCCAGTTATTAAGTTCTTTATGTCAAAATTTGTACTTTTAAACAGTAGCATTGTGAGTTGAAGGTCAAATTAATGAAACATACAGTAACTATAAGCCCCTATGCTAGTAACGGCTATCAAAATTCTCTTTTAAAATATTACAATTTAGAAATGTTCCCATAATTGTTTACTTCCTATAAATTGACTATCTTAGATGGACTTATACGTCATATACTTTTCTCAACCGTAAAGTATCCGCGAAAGCTTCCGTCCCATAACATTTAAGTTTTTACGAGGAGCCGTACCGTCGAGTGCGTAATCCCAGCAATTTGTTCCACTGGATAAGGCATGTGTCCGTAATAATACGTGACGTTATTATCTTAGGATTACCAACGCGGGACGGGACATACGGCAAAGTTTTTTACAATAATTAAGACTATCCCGGGTACCTTAATTTGTTAATGTGGCCTTGATTACAACCTTCACCTGTTGTTTAGTATTAAGTGCCAGTTATTTTCTAACATATTTTAGTTTATAGCAATATGTTGGTGAAATTTTAAAAATGCCTTATATGGACTTAAGCAACAAAATCGATTCCGATGTCATATTTGAAATACGACTACGGAATTAATTTCCTTGATATCACTCATAGCAAATAGTAATTTTAAAATCAAAGACAAAACATCTGTATAAAAATGTCCGTTTATATAAACTTTAGTGGCGGAAAGAGGTCCTACAATTAAGTTTCTAATGGCGATTTGGCCTCTCAGTTTTTTAAGTGATTCGTTTATTTTATAAAAAAATTGGAAAATATTTATTTCTAACTATGCGCACTGGATGAAAATTTAAAAAATCATATGTGTAGGTAACACTTAATAAATTCGTTCTCCAACATTATATAATCTATAACAGTATAATAATCCTTACACATTTTTATTTATAAACTAAACAGCAACTAACATTATAATAATCTTTCGCAAACACGCCCTACAAGTATTATCTATTACGGTGAGATGCTCTTTCCCTGTAATTACTAAAGGGGATTATTTTGCCTCGTTCCTCCATCTTGCTTCCGTAATTTATCATAGACTCTTAGGTTTTCTTGCGCACGAGATATTTATAAATATATGTATAAAATAAATAACACTTCTTTAACACTTAGGGCTACTAAGGTGTTTGTGAACATATTTATTATTTAATTAATACACTTCTCATTGTCTCAATTATCTTGTTTAAAAACCTTCTACGTTTATTTTAAAGCTGGTCCTCATTGCTCTCAAACCAGCGAAGTTCCACTGTTTCATTGGTCCGTAAATAAAACTTCGTAAAAAAACCGTAAATTTTGGAAATTCGTTTCTTAGGTAAAAACGAAAGGTTACGTAGGTAAGACGAAACGTTTATATTTTACATAATTATTAAATCAAATCATGTATTGTATGTTATGGTGTATTAACATGTTATGAAAAATTAATATTGTTAATTAACTAAATAGTTTAGGCAGACTTATTATCTGAATGAGAATAGGATATGGAGTGCTAATCTTGAAAAATGCTCCAGTAAAGTTACAGTAACACGTATTTTTTGAAGTTTAAACTCCACGTTCTAATGGAACTGAACAACCGCAGCATTTTCCATTTTACGAGATATAAGTAACGAGTAGTATTAAACTCTGAACACAAATTACTTTAAAGCAAACGGAGGACATTTATTTCGAAATAGTCATAAATTCCAAAGTGGAACTAAATGGAGGAACCATTTGGAGCATTTTGCTCAGCGATGCATATCATCGCTCATGAATATAAGTGCCATTTGGATATCTCCTGCAGGAGATCGAATGCAGTTGTTGAGTGTTTTCATTCCTGCCCATGAATAGAACAGGAAAATAACAATGTTACCACTAAATGTACTCAACTATACATCAATTGTTACATTGTTATAACAATTAACAGATCGAGGTTTTAATTAAATAATACAGCAAATAACGATCGACAGATTGCCTTAATTAAAACAGAAATTGGGATGGAACGCAAACTACATGCCGACTTTTTTGGCTATCGTATCGCCGTATGGATTTCAGGGAAAATTGCCAAGTTATGCATCAAACGAGCGACGAAGCTTTCGTAACATCAAAATAGCAATATAAAGACATGTGTAATAGTAGCTATAAAGTATTACATTCCAATTTTATTTGGTATAGAATAAAATCTTTTAATAGAGAAGGTTCCCATCAAATCAATGACCAAATGTTTAAAAATACAGATTTCATGAAAACTCGATAGATATTTAATTTAACCTTCTAAGCAAAGTGTGAATATGATGAAATCTGTCAAATCGTAAACTGCAGTAACCTGTATTGGATCAACTTGCTCCGCGATATTTGTCAAACGGAATAAACACAGACTGACTAATCTAATTCTAATGTGAACGCCGTAAAAGGTGAAATATGGTTTGAACGAATAATTTTGTAAGATGTTCGAATGTACCCATATTTGTGCAAATAAACGTAATAACTATAAATTATCGGGTTTATTATCCGTTGATAAAGTTCCTCATTTGGGACTTGAAATGCGAATAAAAATATGCTTAACAATTTTACCAAATGAACTGCATACGGTAGCCGTAGTAAATTACAAGATGCAGGCTGAGATCTAAATTATTTCGGTAACCGAGCAGCGATATAAACTCCCTATAAGCTCAGAAGGCTTAACAAGTTCGTCTTGGCGGTTGGCAAGGCACCTGCGATTAACTTCGCCCCAGAGGTTTATGTTTGAGGTGAGAGTACGGGAATACTTGTTTCACTGTAAAATATTACCCAGTGAGACATTGTGTGAACGGAATTATCAACAAGGCGGCCATAAGACATAAAATTAAATTTAAATTTCTGAATTTAAATTAACATTAGAAAAGTGACCACTTAAACTGAGTAACTTTTTTCATACAGCCAACACTTCGATACTTCTTTCTCACTTTCCAATTTTATTCATATGAACTGCTGTGTCGGTAAAATGTGCATTTAACTCCTAATTTTATTGACTTCACGTTACCATGCTAGACAAGTGCCGATAAGCCCTTTATGGTGTTCTGTAATAACAATTATTATACTTTTAATGAAGCATTGAACATAATAAATAATATTAACTACTTAATACATAACAAGTAGTAATATATTCGTCTCCACATCGACGTTATTCAGTTAAGACTTAGCACTTTTGAGTGTAACTCCAGTTAACTATTCTCTAGTGCATTACAATTAAAGACTGACCGCATACTAAATCTAGTTTCCTCGCTATGCATGCTACAGTAAAGAGCGAGCTAATTAGCGCGACCGATAGACTAACGAGGTGCATCCCTTACTGCCAATCGCACTGTACCCCACTTGATATATTTACAGCGAAATTGGGTTACATACGTTTAAGTACTTTCAATTACATAATTAGCACATACTGGCACATCACACACAAAAGCAGTTGTAGACATCAATTCTACATACATATTATGTAACTCATTCGCGATCAACATTAAGTTTAGAGTTTTGTTAATAAAAAACTTTAAACCTTATATGCCAGTAAAACCCGTGTACAAATGGTTTATATAAAATTAAATTTAAATTTAACTGGGTTATATAATAAATTTAAAAATGATCAAATGATTACAATGTCATATCAATCAAAATATCGAATTATTATATAATATATAACAATAATTATTATACAATACATCAACATAGATAGGTATATTACGATATTACGATAGATTGATAAATATGATGTGTACTTTTATGAGAATTCTGACAAGTTCTAATCTATGAATTGAAGAGTTCCAGACTATGGTATCGGATTGCCATGTGTAAGTTGCACCAACATATTGTTAGAAGCACATTGTATTAATTAGTGTCGTAATTAGCAACGTACTTAATAAACATTTGAACACATAGGTACTTTCTTCATTAATAGTTACTGTCAATTAGAACATACAGTAGAGCTCGAGTTAATTAGCGCTAACTAAAGATGGGATAACGGAGCTTCTCCCGTTAAATGCCTGGAATTGAAAAGGTTTTTACATTTTAGGGTATTATGTTTCCGTATAAAGTAATTGGTGTACCCGGTATTCTTTCCTTGCCTTTTACTGCCAGCCACGTATGTATCTTTCCTGTCGTTTCAATAAAGAGATCCTGTCCCAACAGTGGGCCATGGCCACGGAAACAGAGCCACAGCGAGTAACAATACAATTATATATGAATTACAGAGCTAATAACAATTACAGTGCTAAGCGTGACATCTCATGGCCATTGTTCAGTCCTACATTGGCTTGATGTATTGTATTGTCATTTATCTCACATTAGCACATGCTTAACATAATTGATCGTTTATAAATTACATCAGTTAGTTGGACCGGATGATAATAACGCAGTCACTGATATATGCACTGTTGACATGTGGACAGCGCTTGTTGTTTACAGATATGCGTTATTTGAATCGTAAATTATTATACGCACTTGGAAATAACGATAGGCAGACTTACTAACTATAATAACGATTTTTTGTTTCTTCTACAAGTCTTAACTATGTACATATAAGTATTTTTATACATATTTCTTTCTACTGTAGAAGATGCACTAAATTACAATTCTATTACGTTCACACAAGTTCACCTATGATTCGTGCGTGGTAGTACCACCACGAAATCTATTTCTGGCATGAAGCAATTGTTATTAAAACAATTTATGATTCCGTGAGAGGGTTGCAGTTACCATCTCACTTGTGTATATTAGAAGAAGACTTTTGTGTCATCTGAATTAGCAACACGTCTATGACCCACGTCGACCATAGGACTGCTAGTCATATACACATATTACCTTCCATCCGTAACTGCTGCCTCCTCGTACATAAAACTATTATTCGTATTATATAACGAAAGTAGTACCTACTAAAGCGGTACTTTCGTACTGCATTCGATTTAAATTAAATCAAAAGAAATAAGAAGGAAGAATATTGCTTTTCATCGTAATGGTACGTAAAAACAAATTTTAATAACAACAAATTACACAAATGCGACACGGAGAAAATATCGGCCATAAAATATAACGCTAAACAGTTTCGAAGTTTTCAAGTTAAATGAAATACAGAAGAGAATACAGTCATATTAAAGTCTTAATAAAACGGCAATAAATTTACAAGGAAGTGGTTTCGAGATAAACCACATGTTCCTGCAGAAGTGACTATAAATGAAGCGCATAATGGGATAACAGATTACGGGTTCACGTAAAGAGCATAATAATATACTTTCGGTAATAAAACGGTAATAAAAGCATTTATTTATATTTTATATTCCAAGTGGAAAGTTGTATGGTACGGAAGGGAATTCACATTGAACTTAGCCGAATCTAAATTTTGAAATTCATGGCATACTCGTACATCCGTATTATTTACATTCCTGAATATAAGGAATTGAGACGCATTTAGGTTGCAGATTGCAGACTTAGACACGCTCAATAAATCTGACCCGAGAGACATCTGCCATATTAGACTATAAAAAGTAATCGGTCTCCTCCGATCTTACTGTATTCCTACTATATGCCTGGCCGTTTTCAAGAAAGCGTTAACAGCATTGATATTCAATATTCAAATTTGTCCTGTAAAATTTCGTTAGTCAGTGAAGGAAAACTAGCATGAAAATGAGAGTTGTTTGCTATATATTTTGACCATGCAATAAGTAATACATAATAATAATACATTGTGACCAATTACTTCTCTTACGGCCCTCTGATCCCCAATTAGGATTTTCATGTGTTACATTAACCAGACTACTAACAAACTATACCATATACATAAATTTCTAATAAGATTTTATTCCTGAGTGGAAATCGAACCATAACCTCCTTAGCAGTCAGCCAGTTAGTGTGTAAAAAAAAAAAATATTCTTTTGTTTTCGACACAAAGTACAGGACCACTCTCGTTGGCGAGGTACCGGCTGGGAGTGCGGCTTTGGCTCACAGGACCGCAAATTTGTCGGAACTGGCAATGAAATCGGATTACTGCATAGTCCGCGGCAAGGGAGCGCTAACGAGCGAGAATACCATTACCAGACGTCAATAGCGTCTTCGGATGAGAATTACATTTTCCTCAAGCGGCACATTGGCCTGTGGTAGAACTGATTTAATATACGTTTAAATATTGCTGGATGTTTAGAATATTCTTTCTGGAACAACTTTTTGTTGGCGGCCATTTTCTTTTTGTTTTTTAAGATTAAATACTCATTTTCATGTTAGTATTTTATTGCAACTTATTGACGAGTTGTTTGCAGTTCTTATATGATTCGCTTGACATTTTTATTGACTGCACGACGCAGACACGGCAACACCCCTTGTACCGCAAATTTGTCGAAGCTGGCAACCGAAATAGGATTATTGCATATACCGCGGTAACGGAGCGCTAACGAGCGCGCATACCATTAGCAGACGTGAATAGCGTCTTCGGATGAGAATTAAATTTCCCCACGCAGCGATATCCATGACGGAAAACAATTTGTTAATTCTACTGTAACACACCGTTGTATTCAAAACAGTTAATTGAATAACAGATAATGTGAATCCAGTTGCATCCCAGCACAGTTTGTATTTAAAATTCATAATGCGATTTTAAATTTCTCAATGTTTTGTTTACGTTCGCGTTACTCGAATTTTATGTCTATGCTCCGGGCTATCGATAATTGCTGTTAAAATGGCATAATCATATGTAAATTTGTGTGAAATATCATATGCAATGTGGTTGTGAGTTAATCCAATCAGTTAGGTGTATTTAATAAGCTTAATATGAAATCGGTAAATTGAAAGTGGAAATGACTTAATTTATTATTATACTTAATTGACAAATTTTAGTAAGTAATACATTTAAAATGATATAGTATAGCAATAAAGAATAAAACTCAATCATTTGATTATTTGTATACTTTATTATGATCACATTATAAACACCATGCACAGAGTATACCTATACATACATATATAATCAATGCTATGTTTTTGTTGAATAATACAAATGAACGCAAAAATTCTTAAGCATTAATCATTTGAATTCGTGATCTGTCTCACTCAATCCACCGCTAAGAGACAGTGCTAATCGGCTGCTCGCGTGCGCCCTGACGCTTCAATTAACGGAATGGATAATCCCGGCGCGACAACGCGACAAACTTATATTTCATGATTAACGAATCGCCCAGCGTCTGGAGGGCGATAATTGTCGAATTAGCTCAGGTTTCTCGTTTGGAAATGGAAGTTCTCTTTCGCCAACATTTTTTGTGTCTGATTTATGAATTTTTGTTGGACAAAATGCCTGTTGTGACTTAATAAACTGTCATATTAATTTGTCAAGTAACAAGAGTTTTGTCTTTCACAAATTTCGTACGTAGTATTTGTTCAACAGTTCGGCAAGCCTGTATCGCACCTCCGACTTAGCGAAAAAAGAAACTTGAAATTTGAATTTCTAACCTCAGAGTTCAACATCCGTCAACAAAATCTACTCCATTTTTACTCATTCATACATATATGTCCGTAAACAGGACTACCCATTAAACAATAAGTACCATAGCAAAACACATAAAGCCGCCTTTGATAACGTTTCCGTAGAATATAAATATTCAGTAAGTATGGGTTAAATATGTAGATAAATCGTCAAATATACGTGCGTGAAATTCCTGTCTTCTAAAAATATCTGGTAGTAATTGTTATAAAAACATTCGAATTAAAACCAAAAAAAAATGTTTGTAAAGCTTATTCCACCGAAAATGATCTTAATGCAAATAAATTATGTTTATTTCTCATAGTTTTTAAATTTGAACATATTTGCTCTTTATAATCTGTATAATTAAAATATATTTTAATAATTATCGTATAATACAACTGCTTCAAAAATAAAAACCTACCTGAGAACATTTGTGCGGCGAAATAATAGTGGCGGTCAGGCGAGCTCGGGTATGTTGCTTTATAAATAATATCTGCGAAAATTAGATAATGTTCCATAAACACATACTCTATCTCGTTGCAAATTAGCGCATTGGATCGGTACACCCGACCCCTGTCTGTACGTTTGCCGCACCATTTGCGTCCCAATAATTTTACCACACGCACGCTTGCTGCGTCTAAAATACATTCATCAGTCAGTGTTCTCGTATCAAAAGTAAATAGGTGGTACCTATATAATGCTTTCACATTTTACAAAGCTTTGATATATTTTTATAAAAAGTAAGTGCGTTTTAATAAAATATGCAATTGCGAAATGTGAAAAAGTGAAAAAACATTAAAGCTAATAAATTAAATTTATTTATTCATCAAAATAAAATGTAAAGTTTAGGCATTCGAGCTTATACCCGATATGAGAGAATTCATCTTGCTTCGACGCCTGAAGCATATTTGATTTTTCCCGATTCATACAGTGTAGGTACATTCGATCGTGTCACAAAAAATATTGGCAGGATCAAAACCGTACAACATGTATTTTAGTACTAGGACGGTTTATACCGTATCAAAATAGAGAATCCATTAATTCCGTATCCGATTGAGAGCGGTGGTCTATTCGTTTTATTTTTATTGACAATTAATTTTTCAGATCGCGTAGACTGCTCACGTGTGAAACGGAACGAACCCGTCAGTT
The DNA here is from genome assembly GCA_018244895.1 of Myscelus amystis hages. Lineage (NCBI taxonomy): Eukaryota > Metazoa > Arthropoda > Insecta > Lepidoptera > Hesperiidae > Myscelus > Myscelus amystis. Next base: position 13,384 of record DWQT01001231.1, read on the forward strand.
GTGAAAATCTATTGAAATCCGTTCCGTTTCACATGTTCATGAGTTTTGTATTTGTATAGTTAAGGATCTTTAGACGTCATTTTCCGAACAAATCTAGACTATTTATTTATTCTATAAGATTCGTTTACAGGTCAAATTAATAAAAATAATTATGCTAATACATAACATTTTCTGCAACGTCTACGAGTAAACTCACCAACAGTAAGTGTAGTACGTTATAGATATTGATCCGAAATCTAAATTAAATTATTTACATTTTGTAATGACTTTCGAGCCAATTGATCTCGAATAATTACGTCCGCCTACGGATATCTTACCGCAAATAGAGCCGAATGAAAAGAAAACTTTTGTGAAACTGAAATCAATTTGCCTTTGAGCGTAGAGAAAAACACCGCGCGAAATCACAGCTTTTTCTATTCACGCCGCAATCATGTGGAAAAAGGAGAAATCAAGAAGGCAGTAAGTAGCAAAAACATGAGGAAAACGGCGAGCAACGTACCAAGCAGCCGATAGCTGCGCTATAAGCAGGAAATAGGAGTGATGCCAACGGAATAGCCTCACGATCCGTTTCGGTCGAGAATGCAAATTAATCTCGGCGGCACTCACCAATCACTTGCGTTCTTGTGAAGCTCTACAGAAGCATTACGTGTTAGGAGAATTGAATAATATACTTTTTATATAACTATTGATCACTTGAATCCATTAACACCTTTAAGTAGCATCCGCCTACTGTTAACCTTGTATTTAAAATTCCACAGTGATATGAGTACAATTAGGTATTTATTTTATTTAACATGTACCTATGTTATTTCGTTACATTGATACATATTTTATAAATAATACACAGTTCTTATTAAACGCTACCTTTTCGTGCATATGCTCGTACAAAGAAAGAATTTACGAGTTAAAATTCTATTTACGAGTACACGAAAATCATTTATCTCATCTACTAAAACATTTTATATTAACAATTAAAATTAACAATTGAAAGACTCACACTCCAATAAACATGCAACAGTATTAAACCTACTAATAAATTGTTCTATAAGTATCTAGATAACTACACATATGGGCTCCGCATGCGTTACTAGCTTTGAATGGGAAATTCCATCTTAACCCCCGGAGCGGTTTCTCGGATGACCTGCTTAAAGTCATTGACCGAGGTAGTTTGCTATTGTCAGATGTAATGCTTATAGTTCCTGTTTAATCCAGTTGAAACATGGAAGTATATTTATCAGGCTACCTTTAATGTTCCAATATTAAATTACTTAGGAAATGTACATCAAATCTGTTATGTTAATATATGTAGATGTTTAGAATAATCCAGTCGAACATTTTTTACAATGTTGATTGTAATTGAACTTATCTACTAGATATTAGCGTATCTAACTACTATGATATAATGTGAACAAAGTAAGTAGGTTTGCGAGATATTATAAATATATTCGTTAAATTGATGGCATATACACTGATTCTTTTTAACATTATTTATGACCAGCGCCATTTCAAAATGCGATAATCCATCAGCAATTGGGTATATCTTACCTCAAATTAATACGTTGTACCATTAAACATTTCTTTACGATATTTTGCTTTTTCTACACTATTTGTCTAGGCGGATGAGACCCAGCCATATCCTGCCAACGACGGGCGAGCCCTTCGAGATTCTACATAATACAACCGAGACATAATAGTCCCTGCGAGGGAAGACGAAACAAAAGAAAGAATAAAAATTATTCGTAGCTTAAGAAAAATAATATTATCAAGGAAATATATACAGTCATAAAAGGTACAGGAAACAATAAGGTGTCTATTGAAATTTTGTGCAGCAGGAAAGCCACGAAAGGCATCCTCACTCAACATGTGCTAAGGTCGCAAGATCGTACGTTCCTGAGTAGCTTGGGTAGCCATTTGAGTCGCTGAAGTGCCAAAATCACTTAGTCTTCGTATATAGAGAGAACAAAAGACGAGAATTACCCGAAGATAACAAAGGAGTATTTCGTTTATATGTCGTATATGCGGAATAAATGCGGAAAATACAGCTTCACCCATTCAATCGTACACAATAATAACATTACCCGCCTTCTAATCAAACAATGGCTTGAACTGAGGCAAGCGTTCTAGTAGAACTACTCAATCGCAAATCTGCCAGTTGTTGAACCCCATCTGGTGAAGCTGTAAATGACAATAGAGTCAACAGAAGCGACCATTTGACATAATAGTTAGGACAACTTAGGCAATTAAATGCCTGTGCTATGTTAACCACACACCTAATAATAAAAGATATATCGATATAATACTTGTGTAGTTATTTTTATTATACCTGTTTAGTACCTACAAGCGAAGGTGCACATCACAAGAATGTTAGTCGCGGGTGGGCGACTGGGCTTTGCAGTCCATGTCTCTTATCAATCAATCAATGCCAGTCAAAAGTAAATTGTTTTCTTACTTAGTAAATTAATATCTTGTGAAAACCATATGAACAAGTAGTTAGTACAGAAGTGTAGTTGGTTGCCATGATGAAATCACTACTATTAATATAAAATGACTGGCCTCATGGTCGAGTGGTTAGAGACCCTGACTGTGAAACCGGAGGTCGTGGGTTCGATTCCCACCCAGAACTAACATTTGTGTGATAAGCACATTTGTTTGTTCTGTGTCTGGTCGTAATAAAAATATCTATATAAGTAATTTATAATATGTATATATGTATGTTTATCAGCTGTCTGGTTACCATAACACAGGCATTAAAATGCCTACTTTGGAATCAGATAGCCGTGTGTGGAATTGTCCTAAGATATTATTATTATTATTATTGTACAATTGTTCATCGGCGCTCGTTGCTTAGGCAACGGTTCATTGAAAACACATTATTTTTCTTTAGTTACAATAAGCGATTTTAGTGTTCAAAAATATTTCACTTCCGGTTGATTGACTACAGTTTTAATACCATCTACTAACTAGGCTACTACCACTCAAAACATTAAGATATTAAATACATTTTTTAATACCTCTCATTGATCTACCTTGAGAATCTCATCTGAACATATTGAAAACTGACGCGATTGTTTAGTAAATAAAGATTTTATTCATATCATATTATTTAGCCCTTTAAATTAATTTGAGTAGGTATCGTATTTGCATGACAAGGGCTTGTCACAAGCATTATGAATTAACGCTAATCATCATATTTTAAAGTAATGAAGTGTTTCATTTTACGAAATCTAAGACATTATTACATGATTCAGGACATTCAGTTGATAAGATAATTTAACATATTTAAGAAATAATTAATGAATAAATATTATCCCTTTTTTACACATTATCACTGCACTCCATCTTAAAATATGTATGTTCAACTAAGTAAGTTTTTCTCGTCCTCACTTGATTATTTTTTGTTAGCTGTCAAAATTAAAAGAGAAGTACCCTCATATAAGGAGTACACAGATAACTACAAAACAAGCAATGTATGGGTGCACAGATAAGTAATCTAATGTCACTTTACTATATATCCTTAATACTTACTATATGTATATTCATTACTATGATGTACCTATCAGTTCTGTGTCCAACGTATTAGATATTGGCATAGCATATTTTTATGTCCATTATTTTAAATATTTTATAGTATTTTCAAGCTCTATTTATTACGCAAAGTACCCTATTGTTCTTGTACCCTATGAGGTAGCTTTCGTACTTCATCATATGGTATTTATGTCATAACTAGATGGTCCGGCGAACTTCGTGTCGCCAAAATAAATTGTCGTTATTCCCGTGTAAATCCTGATCCCTCGGGAACTCCGGGATAAAAAGTAGCCTATGTGTTATTCTAGGTCTTCAGCTACCTAAATACCAAATTCCATCGTAATCGGTTCCGTAGTATTTGCGTGAAAGAGTAACAAAGATTCATACTCACAAACTTTCGCATTTATAATATTATAATAGGACATTAATTTTAATTTTTGACTTATATTACTATCACATCGCAAAAATTAACATAGCAATCATTATTGTTATTGTTATTGTAAAATATTTTATTGTTATTAAAAAAAGGCATATGAAAACGAAGTTGCCGGACAAAACGCCTATTTGAATTAAAAGTTCTCTTCCGCGTTGGTTTTACTGCTAATATCAAGGTTAAGGAAAGAAACGAATAAAATAAATATATGCTATCACACGATTTTAATATTCGACAATATTAACATTCAATTGTGTTAATGCTTAGAGGATGTATCCAGCGCCGTAGGGTCCAGCGCCATAGGGTCCAG
>DWQT01001232.1:0-17649 GCA_018244895.1 Myscelus amystis hages
TTTTACGTGAAAGAGTAACAAACATCCATACATCCATACTTACAAACTTTCGCCTTTATAATAGTAGTAGGATATGGATTCGGAAGAATCCCTCTAAGTAATGGTAAAAGAAATTTTGAAATCGGTCCAGTAGCTTTTGAGCGTATTCAATACAAACATACAAAAATACAAAGGTTTCCTCTTTATAATATTAGTATAGATTAGCGGTGACCGCGGCTTCATCCGCATTTGAATTTAACAAAAAAGTTATTGTTAACATTTTATAATAAAAGTACCAACCCTAATTTACTCCTTGAATCATCAGCTATCTGCCAGTGAAAATCTCGTCAAAATCGGTCCAACCGTTCCACAGTTTAGCCGGAACAAACAGACTGACAGACTTATATTGTAATGAAAAAAAAATTATTTTGGTATATGTACCGTATTCACATATATTATGCATTTAGTAAAAGGAGGTTATTTTAATATTACAAACAGACACTCCAATTTTATTTATTAGTATATAGAAGTACAGATATGCTAATGTAAGATTAGAACTGACGTGGATGCGACAAAAAAAGAGATGCGATGTGAAGAGAAAAAGCTATTCTCATATAGACATTTATCTTAATCTCAAGTTAATTAACGTACATACATGAAACATTCAGCGGGAATCACTACATTTAGGCAAGAACTAGGTTTCTGTAGGCCAAAATGACGATGTCACGTTTTAAGTGGTTTCAAATGTCTGATCCCTCTGTACGCGTAATACTTAATTTAGGGCTGTGCAAAAAGATTTGTTGCTTATGACAACACTAACGGTAAAAGCACTAAATGTTATATTTCTTCGATGCATTTGCTTTCCATAAAACTATGTTATTTAGAAGTGACTCCATTGTAGTCGTTGGATGTAAAAATATACAAGCAGGTGTACACAGGCAAATTTTTTGCCTTCTTTGCCTATTGGCTTGGGAGAACAATTGTTACCACAAGAATATATCTATTGCTTTACATAGGTCTTTCCCAAAGTGCATCATATACTATCACATACTGATTATATCTCGACATTTCACAGACTATGTAACACTCATTATAATACACTGACAGAATTGAAAGCCTGTTGGATTATAATCTCTCATTAATATATTTAGTGTTATATAACAATTAAGTTTACATAAATAACACATCTACTTATATAATATACTGTGATTAGCATTGAAACGAATTGAATATTTTTACATAACATGCATGGTGTGTTTCTATAATTATATTATTGACAACTTGAATGGTTACATATTGGTAGTTAAGATAACATAAAACATTTGTAGATTAGGATTTTTGTTATTTTCTATATTCTCATAACAACAACTCCATAAAAGGGTATTTAATAATATAAGAATGTAGGATCTATGTAACTATTTGTTTACTAAAGTATCTTAAAGGATGTCTACATCATAAAATCACACCAATTTCCCATAAGGGTAAGCAGAGACTATTTCAACCTGCCATCATTATCACAAATTTTGTTTACCTCTTTTACTCTCATTGAAACTATCTTACAGACTCATTTTATAGTGGAACTCTTGACGTAACCATCTTGAACGAAGTTACTAAATTGATTAAAGAGTCTACCATCATACTCATCTCTTTCAAAAGTTGATTTAAACAATTGTATGCAGCCAATGTGGATCATATTTATTATTTAATATGGATAGTAATTTCAATGTCTCAAGATCTTAATAGTTAATGAAATTAATGCTACCAGAGTGAGTACAAAGCTAACTCTATTACGCCATTTAAAAAATAATAATAGAAATTAAGGATTTTATCAAATATGAACAAATTATAAAAACTGAAGCGGTCCACATAAACCAGCAAACACAGAAATGTAAATAATACTTAATGTAAATAGTGTGTAACATCTTGAAAGGACTGTTGCTTATAAAGAAAGAGTTCTTAATAATAGTGAAAATGATAACATTGACATTGTGGATATGTCGAGATTGCTACAACGAGCTGTAACAGGATTCTATTGATACATTAGTTAACTCTTTGTCATACGACTGGCGTGGTGCTGACCTAATCTACTTACATCCGTTGATAACAGTGTTATAAGTTATGTATTTTGGGCGTACTTGCCGTATAAGGCCGTGCTAGGTACTGATTTCGCATCGCCTCTCGCTTGGCACGTGTGTCCAAGCTTAGAATAATGAAAATAGTCCTAATCAGTCCTAAAATACGCTAAAATGATGTCACGCGTCACGGCACTACCTACGCGGTGTATGTCACGATCAAACTTAGGGTCAGAGGACTAATCGCCAGCGGGCGACCTCCAGCACGGCGTACCGTCTCTAAATCTATAATTTCGTAACAACACGCTTACCAAAACAATAATACGCGGCATACTTTCCTTTACGGATAGGGAGTGACACAACTCCGCATACCTATCGCCCATCTCGCTCGCGCGTATATGAAAAACGCGAAAAGGAGCGTGACGAAGCGACCTGTCAAAACTTTACGAATTCACAAAAGTATTTTACACGCATTCACAAAAACAAAACTATTGTAAAGTTGGTTTTAAGAATGAAAGTGCACGGCGTCGCTTTAACTTACCGTGCTCAAGTAAACATAAATCCAAAACAGATGGCTGGGGGATGTTTTTCGCGAAAACAAGGCACAAAACACTCACAAAACTTTATTTTTTCAATAAAGTAATCACAATGTTTGCACTGGGGTGAACACAGCATGCACTGACACAGAACGCTACGCGACACTTGCACAATAATGTTTATTTACAATGATGACTGATCGACCAAACGCATATTGTACGAGACGTCTGTCGCAGTCCAACGAGTTGCAGCCATTTTGCTTGCTGTCGAATGAGTGAAAGAGACAAATATTTGTTACAGGCTACACTGGAGAAACTTTACAATAAAACAATATAGATAACTTGCATTCTATAGTAGCTTTAGTAATGACATTAGCAGTATCGTTGTTGTCCGTAAATTGATAAGATTGTAAAAAATGATTTGTTTGAATGTGGTTATAATATTAATTTGAACGTTTTGTAAAGATTAGAACGTATCTTGGTCTTAATGTCACAACTGTCGTTTCATGTCAAGTTAGCCCCCCCATTTTCCGATTTTTGATTTTTTTTATTTTTATCATTGGTTCGTTATTGTTTGAATGTAAAAATTGTTTGTTCGTTTTTTGTTTATTTATAATTAATTAAACAAATATTCACCCTTAAGTTGGGCTCCCCGTAGTAGACATATTTATTTGTTTTGCATAGATTCATTAATTTTGGTTAATTATCGTTTGTTCGGCCACTATAGATGATTCAAAAATCGGATAATGCGGGGCCAAGTTCAATTAGCCTAGATTCCTAGATATTTATTTATTGGTTCAAGGTTTGAGCTGTCATTAGAGACAACGATCATGACATTTTAAATAGACAACTGAAAAGTTGTTTTATTTGTCTATGGTACCTATGCCTGAAAGTGAGCGAGAGGAATAAATATTTTCAGTGATGACTGAATTATAAAATTACATGTCAAAAGTACATTTTAGTTTATTTTTCTCAATATTACATCTAATTTTCGATCGTGATTTGTAATTGTAGGAAAAATAATTGCTTTAATATAGAATTAAATTTCAATAATTCGCCAATTTAACATGGCGCTCATATCATTGTTAGGTGTGTGAAGTTGTTGAACGAAAATGTTTGAAAGCCCGCGTACAGTTTGATTGCATTACGATAAAGTTACACGAAATAAAGTTACGTTGAATTATTTAAAATCACATAATGATAGACCAAGTGGAGCTTAATATTCTCGTGTGCAATATTTTAAACGCGAAGCGTTACAGTAATTGTAGGTTATGTTTAAAAGCTATTAAGAATCAGTATGTTCGGTTAGACGATATGGTATGCTTGAACCCCACGACTGCGGAATATGTGATGCTATCCGATATTCTGAAAAAGATCCTAGGAGAGGAGGTAACAGTACGGTAATCTAGTACTGGTTTAATAGTTCGTGTATTCTTGTTTAATTCATATATTTTTGTTATAGATTTGTGAGGAACTGCCCGGCATAGAAGCGCTCTGCACGAACTGTGTTGAAAACGCAATGCAAGCTATGTGTTTATTAGAAACGTCTCGACGTTCCAGCGAAATACTCGAGCGAGTGTTCAATAATCTCGGCGAGACATTCGACGACGATATAAAAGTTAGCGAGGAACAATCGATGTACATTGCGATAGAGGACCTCGAAACGAGTGTAATTATAGTAAACGATGAACCTAAAAAACCGGTGGACGAAGACGAAGAAGAATATTCATTTGAATGTGTCAAGTGTTGTGATTATTTTGAAAACTTTTTGGAACTAAACACTCACAATCTGACAATCCATGGCACGTACACGTGCGATAAATGCTTCGATGTATTTGCAACGGACTCCGAATTACGTGTACACAACGGTATCAATCACAAAATTGAGTGCATCGAGTGCTCCCAGATTTGGGAGTCCGAGGAGAGTTTACGGAGACATTGTGATAGAGTTCATAATATCCATGTCTGCAAAGAATGTGGCAAATCATACCGTGGGCTGGACAAGCTGCACTTACACGAGTCCAAACACACCAACAAAAACACCTGTCCGAAATGCGGAAAGACATACACAACTAAGGAATTCTTTGTGCGACATGTCAAACTGTGCCTAGTTGATAAAATAGACCCTCATCCGATTAGGAGTAATTATGAGAAAAACTACACATGTGAGAAATGCGATAAGTCTTACAGTACCCCGGGTGGGCTGCGGGTGCATATTAGGTTCGCACATGAGAATGCAAAACCGCACGTCTGTAAGGAGTGTGGAAAAAAATTTACAGCACCGAGCTATTTGAAAATCCACATGATAAAGCATACAGGGGAAAAGAATTTCAAATGCAATATATGCAACAGTCGGTTTGTCTCGAAGGAAGCGTTGCTGTACCATACCAGAAGACATACAGGCGAAAAGCCATACAGCTGCAAAATTTGTAACGAAAGATTTGTGAATGCGTCGTCGAGAGCCGAGCATGTGAAGTTCAAACATGTCGGTCCAACTTTGATGTGCGAAATTTGTTCAAGGAAATTTGTCACTCGCTTGTTTTTGAAACAACACATAAGCAGACACCATGATCCGAGCAGTAAGCTCTACTACGGCAGGAACATGATCCCACCCAACATACCTGGAGAGCAGAACATGAGATACAGGGTTGAGGTTGAGAAATGACTAGCTAGCTGCAGCTTAGCGGCTCAGCTTACCAGGTTGTCATTGTCTAAGAGTTGCTTCATCTTTAAATATAACCAAGGCCTCTCTTGATAGGAAAGATAATAATATATAGATTTTAAATTAGTGCTGGCTTGGCAAACATCTTGTTGTTCATGATTGTTCATATCATGCTATTTTACTGTAGATTATGGAGTTGTAGAAATAACATATACATAAATGAGCATTTAAGTGGCATGTAGTTATATTACTTAGTATTGTAGCTTTAAATAAATGTGTATTATGATTAACCTCTATTTTGTTATATCTTTTTTATTTAAAAATACTTTTGTCCAATATACAGCCTCACAGTACCCATCTAAAGTTATCAACGGCTAATATTAATTGATAGTTTAAAATAGTAATATTTACTACTGTTATAATACTAAAAAATACTTGAAGAAAGCGCACGGTTTGTATTATGTAAAGCATTATGTATTTTTAATATGGTTCCTTTTGTTATGAATAAAGTAAATAATGGAATTAATGGTATTTATGTTCAGGACTATCTTTAGTCAGGAAGCTTAGTGATTTGTTATCTTTAAAAAATATATGACTACAGAAATTATTGGTTGCTTAATTTAACTTTAAAGTAAAATTTTTAAAACAAAAAGTCGGTTCTCAAGTAAATAACACTATAATATAACCCTCTGGGTAGAGTTGTGAAAGGGCATGTTGCTGACAAATCCCAATGTCCCGGGCCCGTCTTCACTCACATACAATTTACTGTGCGGATTGTAATGTCTTTGGACATGTTTCCTCAGTTGGTGGCTGGTCACAAACTTTGCGTGGCAAACGTGACACTCCTGCGTCGGACCAAAATGCTTCCTCCGCTTGTGTTCCATTCGTCTGGACGCTGAGAGAAAGCTTTCATCGCATAGGTCACAAGGGAACGGCCTCTCTCCAGTATGTAGTCTCACATGATACACCAGAGCAGCCTGAGATACAAATCTACCTCCACACTGGTCACAATGGAACTTCTTTTCCTTGGTGTGCTTGACTATGTGGTTTCTCAGCCTGCTTATCGCATCAAACTTTTTGCCGCACCAATTGCAAGACATCACATTACCAAAACCATGATCAATTTTCAAATGAGTCCGTATCCCATTCTTCCGGGCGTAACCTTTATTGCAAATATCACAGAAGAAACTGGGTTGCTTGCTTTGAATGTTTCCGCATGATTTGAGATGAAATTTGAATGTGTATTTATTTGAGAATTTCTTCTCACAGCGGGGGCATGTATTCATTTGGTGTTTATTCAAATGGGCCTTCAATTCTTTCCTCGAGGGTAGCTGCAGGTAACAAAGCTTACACATAGCTGTAACATGAAATGTCCGTTCGTGAATTTTTAGTATTCTCTCTGTACTGAACATTTTTGGACATTTTGGACACTGCAGTCTTTTCGGGTGATGTACTCTCTCCGAATGTTCTTCTAGTTGGAGCGGTGTGGAAAATATTTTAGGGCATAACGGGCAAGGATTCTGTGATTTAGTGTGAAACTTTGAATGTTTTATTAAATCAATGCTAGAAGTAAATCTCTCGCCGCATTCCTCACAAATAGTGTCAATAACTGTTTGTTTAACTTTAATATATTTCCGTCTACTCTTCATTATGTCTTTGATTTTTACTAAAGCTGTTTTCTTATTTGTAATGGTGTAACATTTCCGACTTGTAAATAATAAATTGTCTGTTTTGTTTATCATGAGATAAATGCTTTTAACATTGGAGTTGACTGTGTCGGACTGTGATACACTATCGGACAGTCGATTTAGAATGTTATTCCAGTTTTCATTGGAGTACTGACAGAGTTTGTGAAATAAATACCCATTGACTGTATTCTTAGCACAATTAACACATAGACCTTGTGGCATTTGAGGTTCCGATATCACCTGGAATGATGCATAAATAGAGTAAGAATTAAAACAATGCAGATAGATTGAAGATATTTAACAATGATTGAATTTTATAATGTTGTTTTCTTTTGCATGACCAGTAATTGTGTAAATTAGGTTATAAAAACACCGAGTCCAATTTTTATATGAAAAATAACACTTACGCCCAGTTCACGAAGCATGTTTGTAATTGTAATAGTTTCGTCATAATACGGCGTCTTTACTTGCAGACGTTCTTCAAGCGCTATTTCCTTCCTCTCTGTTGATGCAAAGCACATCCTGCATATATGTGTAGTCTCGCCGCTGATATATTTCAACGCTGATAGTGCTATTTTGTCGTTAAACATTTCTTACACTTAACGGGTAATATAACGAGCGATATTATCCAACTTATCTTTACGTACGGATCTTTTTTTACGTATGTAGTCTTTATCAATTCATAAAGAATTACTAAAGATGTTTTTGTTATTGATAAACAAGTATCAGTATGTATTATCAAAATATATAAAGTTAAAATCGATGAAAACTATAACTTCTATAAGATTAGCGATTTGACATTGACCAATCTTGAAACTGATATCAGTTTGAAGTATTTGTTTTATCGATGATGTTACTTTAACAAGATGTTGTTTTTATAAATAAAACGGTATTTTGGAATCATTCAGCCGAAATTGGAAATTATGTCCATAACTTTTGTTTTAAGTTGTTATATAAAATTACATTGACGCTATATACATATATGTATTTTATAAATACTGTTAACTTATTTAAAATTGAAAGCGTTATTTTTTTTAGATAAATGTAAAAACTGAAGTGAAGGAACGTAGTTTTCACTTGCCTATAATACTATGTTTATGTTTGTGCCGTCCAGTCTGGGAGACTCGACACGCAGTACCGGCCTCAGAGCGATAAGACAGATTTTGTTTAATTTTAGATTCCAAATTCTGTCGTCATCTCATAGAACGTACTAAAAATCAAGGAACACAACGCCTTAGGAGGCGAAGATAACAAGGTAGGCATTAATGTTTCATATAATCTGGTTACATTAATAACATTGGCGTATCGTGCCAATATATTTTCTTTACTTAATATAGAGATATTGCTGGTATATTACAAGATTAGCTGAAACTACAAACAAAAAAAAAATGATAATGTAATGGAGTAATTAAGCTATAGCATTAGGTTGTTCGTATTACTTAGGTCACTTATATTTGTCGACATCTCAAGCATTTTCCTTTGAAGATAATATAGAGGAGAACCATTAACCACGTCGACCTTGAATGATGTGTTGTGGCTATTTCGTGATATGACTCAACATACAAATGCTGAATACATGCTTGTGAATTTTAAATACCGCACCTACTTACATCCAGGATTTTGTGCGTCTTCTGTAATATTTTCGACAGAATCTCTCAGCCGTATGATTCAATATTTTGGAAGATATTGAAAAATGTTTTTTTTTTTCTGTTCGCAGATGGCTCAAGTTTTACCTCTGACGTTGTCCGGGGACAACTTAGGCCAGCGTCATCATTGTCTAAATGACTCTGTGAATAACACATTTCAACAAAATATTCCACTGCAGTCTATTCTCGAGCAATCAGAGAAGCATCCAATAGACAGGATTTTTAAAATCGATCTGGCCGCAAAATACAAAAACATCGATTTTATAATCGAGAACATAAAAGATAAGGACATGCTGTATGTTAGCAGAGCCCTAAAATGCCAGTGGTGGTTGCAAGCTGAATACCGGCACATCATCAATCCAGTTTTTCTGGAAAACTGCTTATACCCGCACATGATTACAACTGCGGTCAACAAAATGAAACACCACATAGAACTAAACCTCAAAGATCCCGAAAGATGTCAAGAGTTCTATGAATACTACAAAAGTGATTTTGATGTATCCATCAAATTTCTTTATCACTGTTCCAAAGAATTCATTGCTGTACAGGTTTTAAATGTAATAGATAGACTAACGCCTAAACATTTGAGAATATTATGCGAGGCGTGTCCTCAAGTCGCAAAAGTATATTATGATGGCTTACAAAATACCGGAACCGCTTTGAGTCGTTATTTAAAGGAGAACCGCAAGTATTTCAAGAGTATTACAAATGTTCTCAAAGTTGACGGTGATCTTTACCTGGACTTGGTGGAACGATATTTTCAAAGACGTAATCTGTCTCCGTTAAGTCCTTCGTCCACCAGATACGTTATGATCCATTATAAAAACAGGTATCTGAACAAACCTGAACTGTACGCCGGCTGGTTACTGAACCTCAAGACGCTAGCAATGTTTTTAAATACTGAAGAAATAAAAGATGTCATAACTAGATTGGCTGGAGCCGCATATCTTGGTGTTCGTTACACGTACAAACACGCCGAACCTTTAATTAAACGTTTGAGCGGGGAAGAGAGGACGATGATAAGAAAGAAAATTTTCGTCGATAAATCTTTCGGGAATAAGATAGAGGCTTGGCCCTACCCTAGTCCCATTGATTGTAAATTACCCGAACCGGATCGGGAGCCGTTTGAAGATAAACATCACTACCCTTATGAATATGAGACAGAAAGAAGGTATCTTAGAAAATGCTTAAAATCAAAGAAATTTTGTTCATCGTACTGCACAAGGAGTGATTTTAATAGTTTGAATACAACTTTCGATCGCTACCGTTTCCAAGGGTTCCGTAAGGTATTTTTGGAATTTCGTAAGCTGCTGTTAGCTGAGAGTACAATCAATGGACGACGAACTATGATGCTCGTTCTGGTGAGCAAGGCCGGAGGGGATGCCGCGAAGGTGGACCAGTTATTGAGATTTTTAGTGGAGCGGCACGGCAACGAGCCCGAGCACCTCCGGGAGGCCGTCGCGCGGTCGATTGTGAAGCGCGCGTTCGCCTGGCGGCTGCCGCCTGACACCTGGCAGCTGTTGTTGAGGTGGGGTACCGGCACTATACGTGAAATAATACACACAAAGATTCTAAGGTATCTTTTAACAAACACTGCGTGTCCTCCGGCTGACATTGAAAGCTATAAACTCGAGTTTTCGGATCTGACCGAGTATTCGCTCAATTCTGCTGAGAAATCCCTGGTCGCAGAACGATTACCGGCTCTTTTGATATTTGCGAATGCGCCGGAATTGTTCTTAGCCACAATTAAACCTTATAATCTTCGTCTGGAATCCGTGCCCGGCGCGGAAGACATGCTCGTCGAAGCTGCACGTAGGGATGAGAACATACTCAGACGTTGCTTTGATTTAAAATTAGTACGTCGGCATTTACTCAAGGAGTCTTTTCAAATCGTCCAGACCGGCGCGTCATTCATGAATGCTCTAAAACACGATGTGTCTGTACTGGGCGATGGAGAAAGATTGGTCGCGTTGATATTAAAGACGAAATCGAATCTTAATAGATTTCTGCGAGCGCTAGTTCTGTACTTTTCGGAGCCCGGGGGGCTCGCCTCTCGTCATCTTTCGGCAATCGAAGGAGCTGTTAAAGAGAAACACTGTGAATCGTTTGCACGTCCTTTAGTATTTTTATTAAGCGTCGGCAATACATCTCTGATGGATTACCTTGAAAAAACCGATATGAAATCTTCCAAAGGTTCTCAGAGGAAGTTTGCCGCAGTTTTGAGGGTCAACGCTTTTGTTGCTAGACCTGTCCTTGATTTAGATGGTGTCGATTGGCGTGCAATTGGAGCGAAATTTGTTTCAAATAAAGTGTTAGCGTGTCGTCAAACGGATGTGGATAAGAATATTAAGAAGTGCTTGGAATGGAGGAATACGATGCGGG
This sequence comes from Myscelus amystis hages, assembly GCA_018244895.1. NCBI lineage: Eukaryota > Metazoa > Arthropoda > Insecta > Lepidoptera > Hesperiidae > Myscelus > Myscelus amystis. The sequence goes on from DWQT01001232.1 coordinate 10,966, forward strand.
TAGCGGTACGTCTCGCTCTGAGGAACGGCACAGTACCCGCGGCGCTTGCGAACGTCGCGCGAGCGAGGCCGAGCGTAGCTTTGAAGTTGTTCCTCTCCGATCTACGCAAAGGTACCGAACATTTCCATTTATGGGATTTGATCGAGCCAATAATACTAAATCTCGATTTCACTAAACCCCCAATGCAACGTATGCGTCAAGATCTTATTATATTGGACTGTAAGTCTAGTATAAAAGCGAATTACTGGATCGCAGTTTTTAAGGCACTGCACAAGCCAGGCGCCATGCCTATGCTGTGCAGCATAGAGAATCACCTTACTGAAGCAGATGATGATTCATTAAGGGATATTATATTAGATTTTATACGCGATAAGTTAAACAGAGATCTGTTTTCAAATGACTATCCAGAAAAATACATATGTCTATATATTCGCGTTATCGGGAAATATCTACTCACATCCACAAGTGTAGAAAATCAAAAGCTGAAGATTGAAACAGTTTGCGAATTTTTCTTCGACAAATTGGAAACAATTTGTCAGGAAATAGACGATAAAGCGAAACTCCATCACTGCTTATATGACTTCATATCTTCTTTAAAATACAGCAGAGCCTTTTTGAATCGTAAATATGTGTCTTGTATACCGATGTTTGAGAAAATATTGGAGCGGCTGAGCAAGATGTTGTCCCGCGTGCATTTTTTCAAAAAATACGTGTACATTCATATAACGATGTTATACTATAGGTCGATCAGGCGGGTTTTGGAAGAAACACCACAACTTCTCGGGAAACTAAAGTCGAGTCGGCACGCAGGCGTGGACGCGGTCGGTTACTTATTGGGGAAGTACATGGGCATTGAAATTAAGGATTTGGTACAGAGTTATTTCCCGTCTGTGGTAAAAATATACCAGAAATCACTTATGAAGTTCATAGGAAGTTTTGACCTTTCCGAACAACGAGAGACGTTAGCCAGCTCAATGGTGCGAGGTCTTTGCGAAGTCGAAGGCGATGCGCTGCTGCTCGCGCAGCGCCTGTACGCGAAGAGAGTCCGCAGCCAGAAGGAACCGCTTCTAAAGTTATTAAAAGATGCCGACAACGAAGAAATGAAGTTCTTTTTGTACGCAGCTATTTATCCTCAATGAGCTTTAAGAATTATCAAGCGCTTTACAATATTCTGTTGCTATTATTCAATGTCTATTAAATTGTTTGTATGTTAAAATTTACTAGGCATTATTATCGATATATAGCCCAATGTCTGATTCATGGTATTTTATTAAAACACAAATATCTTACAATATCACTTTATTATCGTTACGAATTGTTACATTTACAATAAATAGTGATGCGGTATAGACAGACAGATGCGATTACTGAATCATTTTTATAACTTACAGGCAGCTACTGGATTCCATATCTAAAACTAATTTGCAAGCGTTTCAAATATATAAGTAATATTTTTTGATTCACAGTTACATCTATGGTACAGGGCCATGAGAATGTTAATACATTCAATAGCATTAATGCTACAGGGTGTTCTATTTCAAACGTAAACACTGCTAATATATTTGAAACTCCGCTCGCAAAGATTTTGTTCTCATCTAATATGTTTTAAGCAAACAATACATTACTGACACGTCTAAAAATGCACAGGATAATAACTATTACACGCATGTAAAACCTTACTGAGACTGAGATCTCATTTTGATATTTATCACCTAGGAGATAAGGATTAGTCTTGTACAACAGTGAAACGGTTTAAAATTCTATCTATAGTACGATTCTGGCCGGCCAGCGCCCGTTGAGACTAGATCCCGTAATCGTATTGAGTCTTTCCTTCTTTCCCATTTGATAGGGTTTATTATTATAACCGCAGTATAATAAACTAGTGGATGCCTATATTTTACTGTTAAATTGTGACCATGCTATACCAAACAAAACAAAAATACTTTACATTACTTTCCAAATGAGAATTTAGAGGATAAATGTATATAAAAACAGTCGGGTCAATCTTTATTTGACGAGTCTTTAAGAACTTGCAGGTGAGAGGCATTAGTATTCGCCTATTTTAAAGAGAATTAGACTTGATATAGCCTTTATTGTTTAAGAGAAAAATTGCAGAACAGTTGAGTGCTTCTCGGCTCGCACCGTCCTAACACTGACTCTTTAAGTTTACAGAAATGGAATCTCAGCCGACTACAGGACCTGTGTGCGGCCGGCCTTAGTGACAAATTTAATACTATCTACTCCGCTAACAAATCCTTTACTAACAGTTCGTTATAATAATACATGTGTATATTGGACTGGCACGTATGATGTACTAACGGTATTCATATAGTTTCAATTAATATCGCACACCGCTGCAACGTTATTAGCGATCTTAGGCTGGGTTTACACGAGTCTATCCGGCCAGTGTATAGTCAAAGAACGCTATAAATATTCGTATCAAAACATGTGATGGCTGATGTCATATGATTCAGTACATACATTAACGTCGATATATCGTAGCGTATTTACATCTTGACCAAACAGTTTCCGAGATCGTTCGCTCACAAAACGCACGGCGTTGTGTAACAAGTGGAAGGTGATAAGATGTGTGGGCAAATAAGCACCTTTTAGTAAACGTAAGGGTCAATAATTTCACTAATATTAAAACAAATGTTCCATATTTGGATGAGTTTTGAATTCCAGAGGTTGTCTGACTGCGTAGCGGTGTTTTCTATTGTTATGTGGACTGTTAATTGGCACAAACGTTTGAACCACCAAAAAATCTATTAAGGAGTTAATACAAAACTAGTTCTTTTCACACATTGGTATCCAAGACCTGTTTTTTGGTGAAAAAATATCCTAAAGTTGGCATAATGACGTAAATTATATTTTTCAAATTGACTTGTATTGACTCGAATTAAAGCAACACAATTAATAATTCTTTAGTGAATTATACAAAAGCTTAATTTAACACAACAACCTATTTTTCTATCGCTCATCCGCAATGGTCAGACACTCGCTCGAAATTCATTGTCAAATATAAAAACCCAATAAGATATAATTTGATATTATTCCATGTCACAATCTTAAAAGAATATAAAGCTATGTTAATTTACATATGTGTGAATATAGATTACTTCCTCATATCATTAAACTGATTTCCATCAAGCCGTCCCGTGCTTCCTTCAAGTATATTAAGAAAGCAAACCATATTGATAAGTACCTTTACACAACACACGCGAACGAGAAAATGGACAGCGATATTTGATACAATAATTGCCTAGCACTCAAAAATATTTCAAATGCTAATTAATTTGATATTTCATCATAACCAACATAAAATCGTCATTATTTAACTTCAACTACATTCGATATAGCATTGAATGACAAAAATTATTCCATTTTACTGTTTTGGGGCAAGACTTTATATTAAACATAACCACAAATAAATAAATTTTAAAACTAAAAGCGGCTAATAATATTTACATTAAACTACAATTTCTATATAAAAAAGATACAATTAATAACCTCATTGTGTGATATCAACTTGGGGGGCGAACGTATGTATAGTTATTTATATACAATTAAAACTTAAAAATCGAGAGGAAAAAAAATCTTAATTGATGTCACAAAATAAAGTTTCAACTAAGTATAAAAAAAAAAATCTCTACGGCAGGCGCGCTACAGTAAAAAAAAAAAATAACTTGTCTATGGCTTGTACTTATATATCACCGTTGAGGGCGGTTCACACGCGCTTCTAAGTATCCGGGCTCCCCCCTAATCTTTGGTGTATTATTCAATATCTAACTATTTACTAGATACATATAGTAATTAATTACACGCAGAGATCAAACATCAAGTAGGCTTTTTCTTTCGATATTTTTGTACGCAAATATGTACAAAGCGGTTGTTGTGAAGGACCATAGACAATGACAGATAAGAAAATGCCATTTACAGACCATAAATGTCTATTGCTACTCGATATAAGTCCTGCAACGAAACATATACTAAGTATACATGCTAGTTGTTACCGATATTGCTCTGGATATGATTGTGGAGACTTATTGTCGCCAATCAACTATTAATAATAACTGATTTATCATCATATCGATTTTAAGCAACATTCCATTCAAAGGACAAAACGACTTGCGCAAGGAAATGTGTTTCAATGAAAAAACTAAATTTACTTTGATTGCCAACAACGCCTCTACTAATTTTAATGAGCACCAAAAAAGTCATATATTATTTCAAAGCTAGTTTCATCCTACACGGACAGACAGTGTATCTCAAACTTGAGGGAAAAATATTTTTTTAAATTTATTATTTTCATTGTATTTTTTGTCTGCGCAGTCCTTTTATCTCTTGAAAAAGTGAAGCACAATTTATAATCAATACACAGTAGCATATATAACCGTACGAAACGTATAATAGGAAACATTGATGAGTATTTTTCGTCTCACAACACCCGAGGCCCGGCGGCTTCGCACTACAATAATGAATAAAAATTAAAAAAAATAGTCCCACTCTCCTCGACCGAATAAATTAATTACCATTCAAATATACAATAGTACAATACCGTTTAAAATTTACTTTGAGAACCGTCACTTTGGAACGTCATTTTGTAAAAACGGAGAGTAAATACACCTTACAAAGTAAAAAATCAATACACGCCCATGATATTGTAGCAGCAAACAGTCGATTACACTGATCGAAAACTAAATATACATTCAGTTATCGTTGTACACTAAGTTAACGTGTAAATAAGCGTCGTGTTATTGCAATGTGAGCCCAATTCACTGCAGTATACAGTTGTTTTTCCTCTGTATCTCCACGTTGGACAGGTTGCGCTCGATTTCGTCGTCTTCCGCTATCCTGTTCGATCGGAATGGACAATTATTTAAATTTATTAACAACAAAAATGTTTTACAACCCTATCTCCATCAATATATCAGTATGTTTCGAGTCTGTCTTAATCGTATACCTGCGTATACCAGCGGTGGGCCGGCAAAAGGGTTGCAATAGAGGACCAAATTGAAAGCTATATTCATATTACTCAGTATATATTTATATACCGAGTATAATTTTCATATACCGGGGGTTTACATGTTGTATGTTGTAAGCCTATATTGTAAACAGTAGTGTAGGCATAATGAACTTCGCGCTTTTCCATTACGGGGTCGGACAGACCCCCTTGTGTTGTAGAGTGTATGAGTACGGGGTCGGACAGGCCCCTTGGGTAGTAGAGAGTATGAATAACTCACGCTTTCTCCTGCTCGTCCATCTCCTGCACGAGCCGGTCGCGCTCGTTCACCGCCGCCAGCAGCTCCTGGGGACGGGACGCGGTCAGGGTTACCATATCGACTTACAAAGGTGGTAGAACCCTCTGTGATTCGACTCCGGCAGCACCACCGCCACACCTATTCCTGCCTTATAACAGCAGTGTCAAGCGCTGCTGTGTTCTGGCCTAAAGGGTGTGGTAAGGGACACATACTTTTTCGAGGCATTCCAGCTCAGTCGTCAGGGGTAGAAACGCATCTGTGGTCAACCTGAGATAGGAATCTATTCTTATCTGGGGTCAATTACAAATGTCCATGGGCAGCGGTAGCCACTTACCATCGGGTGGGCTGCATGCTCGTCTTCTATTTCCATATTATAAAAAAAAATCGAATTATTGACGATTTAATCGCTTTGTAGCTGATGAAATTGATAAGTAACCGTTTTCCGTAATCATATTATCGTTTCCGTTGATCTTTTTAATAATGCATCCCGATGAAGCTTGGGATTGTTCATCGAACAGATTCCATCTGCACTGAGATAGACTGCACGCTGCCACCGCGACCGTGTGGGTGTGCGTGTGTACGCCGTCGTGCACGTGTGCGTGTGTCTGTAGGCGCGCACCTGGAGCAGCAGGCGCTCGCGGCGGCGCTGGCCGGGCGTCTTGCGCCACTCGTCCACGCCCAGCGACAGCCGCAGCTCGCGCGCCAGCAGCTCGCAGCGCCGGCTCAGGTCCTCCTCCTGCTCCCTGAGACACACACACACACACACACACACACACACACATTACAATTACATAATATACATCAGTACATACATTCGCTCGATGAAAGTCATGTTTCATTCAGCGTATTTAGACTTAGTGCACCCTTCAGGCTGCTGTAGACCGGGAGAAAAAAGCCGGCAATAAAAACTCTTTTAAATAAATAAAAAACACAAGAGAGGTGTCAAGGGGCACCCGGATGGAATGAAGTTCTTTTCGATTAATTCATGCAGGAATTGTAATAAAAATTCTTTAATTGGCAACACTAGTGGATCGGACAACTACCATCTGAATTTTTTCCGTCTAGCCTCCCTCGCAACGCGCGATAAGTGACTTCGTTCCAAAAATTTAATAAAATTAGCCATGTTGTAGTATGGGTTTAGTCCGATGACGAGCACACATGACGGCTCCTGTCTGTCAATATCGACCGACAGACATCTGCTTACAAACTGAGTTCTAATACTATTACATGGTGAGTTTAGAGACAGCCTGGTGAAACGTTTTTACCGACTTCAAAAAGGAGGAGGTATTCAATTCGGCCGGTATATATATATATATTTTTTTTTTATGCATGTACACCGATTTCTCCGAGGTTTCTGAACCGATTTACCTAATTCAAGTTTTGTTTGATGGGGAATAGTTTCGAATTGGTCCCATAAAAAATT
>DWQT01001233.1:0-17642 GCA_018244895.1 Myscelus amystis hages
ATTTCATACTCCTCCGTCCGCGCAATTTCTGTAAAAAGGGGTCCAAAGTTTTTGCTTCACGTATTAATATAATGATTACTTGAACATATTGACTGTTGATGTTCATGTGTCTTTTATGGTTCCCAGGTGAAGGACATGGGGCCGAGCCGGCCCGTCCCGCCGCAGGCGCGCTGCGTGTTCGCGGAGGGCGGCGTGCGCTGCGAGGCCGCCGCGCTGCCCGCCGCCAAGCACTGCCTCAAGCACGTCCTGCTCGACAAGCACCAGGTAGGTCGCCCCAGCTCGGCCTCCCTCCCAATCAGTGTATAAACAAAACGTATATTGAACTTCTTACAATGTACGATTTTTGGCGGAAAGCGCAGTTGTACTGTGCTCACGGCGGGACGGTATATACAACATGTATAGTGAACGTCTTACAATATTGTAGTCGTGTCAAGACCGAGAGTGGGGCACGACTGACGTCACAGCTCGAGTGACACGACTTTTGGCGGGAAGAGAGCGCGGGGAGCGCGGCGGACAGTTCGGTGCGAGGCGGGAAAAGGAGTGTAGTTGTTGGGTGCTCTAAAGATGTTTAATTATTGTTACCTGTAATATTATCGAATGAGTGTTTGTGATTGTTTAATTATGTAACTGAATATCAGAGTGTAATATATATATTTAGCGCCTGAAACCAAAATCACTATAATAAAAGAATAACTTTATTACAAAAGAATGGTTTTAACAAACTAACACTAAATCAATTTTACAAATAATCAGTTGTTAATTTTCCACGAAATTATCGTTTACAATTATGAAAACCGCAATCCGTATCGCGCGTCTACCCCGAATCTAAACCTATCGCTTTTCCCGCCAAGACTACTGACGCCCTTTTCCCGCCAAGACTACTGACCACAGACTATAGACAGCTTCGCTCATATAGGCTCCTGTCTAGTGTTGTCATGTATCGTACGATAATTTCTAAGACGTTCCTGACAGTACTTATAAAAGTAATGATGTTTTATTATCCGAAGAGAGTAGCACATAAGGACGGTCGGCGGCAGTTTACTTCGTTGGCTAATTGGCAATGTGAGGTTGAATAATGTTCAAAAACGAACTAGATTTTCTATCCATACAGGCCCAACATGCTTCTTCTACATTTATGTCTCTTTCCATACATATTCAATAACTCATTCTGTGTTCGAACTAAGCTTGATAAACAAATGTATTGTGAGTAGATATGTACATATGAAGACTGCGGTAAGCAAATATGGCTTCCTTCCTGTTTTTCTCTGTAGGTCGGGCAATGCGTCTATTTCATAACATATGAAATAGATGCATACGCTATATTATTTAAACCATTCCTTTTTCAATATTGGAACTTGAACAAATGAGTGTATGAAACAATAGTTAACTTAACTTTAATTTTAACCAGAAAAATAAATACTTACTCGTGTAGTGCTTATTTCCAAATTAGGAGTATTTTTAAAGTTTTATCCTTATTTTATTTGACCAAAAATGTTACAACATGTATTACTTTACTTCGAACAACAAACTTAAATACCAATTTAATGACTGAACAATGCACTCTTAAAAACTGGCGAATTTCTAAGCAAACTTTCAAACCTTATTTATCTCCTTGAGGAGTGAAATATAAGAAAACCCTGCAACAGGGGATACTTATGTAATAAGCGGAATTCACTAACCAAATGTCATGTTTCTAACTTAGATTGCATTGATGAATCTATCAGCTCGGACATGTCGTTTTAGTGTAGCATTAAGCGGCAACCTACTTGCGACAGTATATTATATTTGAAGTAAATTATTATTATTAAAAATAGTGACTAGTAGCTACTCAATGGGTAAGCTTACAATCTAAATGTCAGTTATGCTGGAAGTAGTCGCGTTCGAGCCGCGAGAGTGAAGTGGCGACCTTCGTGCGGAGTGGCGACGAGCACAGCCGGCTCGCGCGGGGCTCGTTCGAGAGTTCTACGATTACCGCAAATTAGAACATGAAAGCGTTTTATTTGCGGAAAAGCTGTTGTCGTCCGACTGGAGGGCCGATCTGCTGGGATCGAGCGAACGAGTGCAGTCCGCCGCCGTCGAGAGGCCGATTCCACCTTACAAGTGACCATAAATATAGCGGAGGTTCTTTTAAGTGTTGGCAAGAGAACGACGCCGATTTGAAAGCGCATCGGTAAAGATGAAGATAATTTTCTTATGTCTATACCTACTGCGGAGTCTTTCATGGTAATATGATAATAGTCTTGGGATAATCGTTGTATAGTAGCCTAATCTGAAACTACCAAGAACCTGCATTGGTATATTAATAAAAATTAATTAATTTGTTTTTATTATAACACATGCTCGCTTACGCTTGGATAGTATTCATTTAAAAGTGGAAGTGAGAAAAAGATCGTATTGGGCGTAATGTGTTGACTGGACGCTTGCGGGCTTTTTTCTTATATGTTTACACAAGGAGACGAAAATTATTTAAATCGGAACATAACAATCGCCATATGCATACATAGATGAACGATACGGATACCTATGTTATCGGATACGTATACGGATAAGCATTAAATTGCACTACAGGGTAGTCCTCTTGTATTACAATAGGTCGTAGCACCTGACGTAACGTGTAGCACGTAGCACGCCCGGTCCGTAGCCGATGTTGTTCCAGCAAATTGCTACGACGCTCCATATGCTGAAAATTGTTTTATGGGTACCAAAACAATGCTGTTGAATGAAATATTGTTATACATAGTGTTTCTTTTAGATGTGCGAATTACAGTTAAACTGAAGGAACTGTTAAGGAACAAATCGCGTCTGGTAATCCAGTGGTCAATGATGATTGCTGATAGGAGGTTATGAGTTCCATTCTCAACTAGGACACACATTAGACAAAAATCGTTAACAGTGTTCTGTTTCTTTTCCGATGTTGCGATAAATTATCCACAGGGAACAGTACCCAATTAACATGATCCGCAACCTGTTTCGCTAGGCGATTACAAAGCCTTACAGATCGGCAATGATGACCTATTCGCACGTAATCTATATGGACATTAAGTATATCATGATTGCGAAGCCGTGCGGGTGGCAGCGCGCCAGTAATGGGGATAATCTTCGATAACATTCGGGGATCAGCCGCTGCAGCCTCGAGATCAACTTAATAATAAATCACCGTGTTACTACTTTGAACATGACTTGAATTTACGAACACCCCAAACATAACGCACTTGGCACAATTAAATTCTTATTTTAGAGCTACTGTACATAAAAGAAATGTGTAGTTAGAATTTTTTATATCCATCCATTTAGCTCAAAGGACCAAAACCTTTAGTGACAACGGCAGTGACTTTTATATACATTGAAATTTGTATTCATAAAATTTTTAAAACGTTCATATACATTTATATTACGTCGCTAAACGAATTCCTACATAAAATATTTCCTTACGTCTCATCTACCTCCGCTGACTAAAAGAAATGTTTTACATTTTGACGAGTTTTTATTATGAACGTTACGAGTAAGATAAAATTTAAACGGATCGCTTAAAACGAATGACGTTAATGTACTCGTAGATGTCGGGAGTTTGCGGTGAAATTAATCTTGGACAAACAAAGTACGAACTTATTAATTTCGTTTCTTGTACAAAGGTTCTTGGAAACTTCCGTTGCGTGGTTTTTGTGGGGAGGCCGTTTTGTTTCGCGTGTATTAATTGAGCACGACGAAACTTATCCCCAATTTGTCATATGACATGTCGCGACGGCGGACCTAGTCTTCGGAGTAAGTTTAGTTACATGAGCTTTTTTTCTTATTTCATCCTCGTAATAATAACGTTCCTCAAGGGTATGCTTTACAATTCATACAAAAAGTTGATTTCGAAATTGATGTTTTAAATCGATAGGTATATAGAAATGTAATATCGGACAACTTTTTATTCGATTGGTAAATATTATTTTATCATATTATTAAATGCAGAAGTGACGTGAAACTTAATAAGTAATTATTTATTGAATTTTAAGTTTACAATGAAAATATACCGTTATGTATGGTAAAATAATGACGATCATCAAATACCAATGACACGCCGATAGCGCGGTCCAAAAACAGTATTGTTTCAATCCTTTGACCGTATTATATGTTAAATTAAGTTGTCATTGCCAGCCATTGGCAGTGCGCTGCCAGCGCGGCTGCCAGCGCGGCCGGCCAAATGGACAAGCTTGGCAGCCGCGCGCCGCAGTTACCCTCTAGCGTATGACTTTACTGCTCAGTGTAATAACCCGCATGAATTAATAGACAATAGTCGAATAACATTGCCGCTGCTCATACAAGAGCTTAAAGACCTTAACACCATTATGTCTTGGGATAATGCACTAATTTACTTGTGACTAATCCTGACAGCGCGTTGGCAAAAAAATACATTTACAAATAGAGACAGTTTAGTATTCGCTACAAATAAATATTTACGCTTATCACGAGCCATTTGCCTGAGCGAGAATCGAACCCGTCACCCCCCTCTGCATGCAACGTCTTTAGCCACTAGAGCAACAGACCTGTCAATTAGACCTTCCATACCAATGTTCAACTAAAACTTACATCTATATTATAACCCGCAATGAATACTTAACAATTGACGATCCTGAAACAGAACGGTTTTATCAATGTATACTGTTGTAATCATATAAGTAAGGCATTAACAAAGATAGAGTACCTATAAGGAGCGACATCGCCCCGGCGACGCGGGCGGTCAAGCGCGCCTGTACATTTCGCATGTGTTAGGAGTTGTTGCCAGAAAACTCTACCGATATGTTTATGTTACTTTGTTTATAAGAAGCTTCCTTATTTGAAGGATTTTACAGAAACACGAATAATCTTTGTAAATTTGTAGAATGCAGAGATTCGCTCCCGGATTTGAACCTGATATCCCCAGAGTGGGAGGCTGAAATCTAAGCAAGTACTCTGTCACTGCCCAGATACATTTTACTATGATTCGAAATGAACTTATTATTATTGTAGTGCCAACCTGATCTGTAAAACGGGCGAGCTTGGCGCAGCCTCCGCGCACTAGCTGCCAGTATATACCCGCACTACGCTTGCATTTGGCGCTAATCCTTCCAATATGTTATTTTAACTTACGAGTGACGTCACTGCTAAGTGTGATAACCCGACAGAAATAAGTGGTCGGCTTAACGGATTGCATTTTAATATGGGTTTGCCACGCGCATTTAATTAAAAAGCCGGCAATAATCTCCATCTCCGACTCCGCCAAACTTATTAGGCTTTCTGGACCTAAGGGTTATTTAAAGTGGTGATTTGTCTGGATGTGTTTGTTTCATAATTCGCCTCACAAGAGACGTAGCGGCACGCGTGGCGTTGTGCCCCGGAACTGGCGGAGACGCAGTGCGGTGCACGCGGGCTCCGTCCCGTCATCATCGCTGAAATACACTCTCCAGTGTTATGCGGCAAGCAATAAATATTCCGCTGCAACGTTGCGCGTTGTGGACGCACGTCAATTGCAAGCTTCACGGGTCACAACCGGTGAGGCTTCTGGAACAATCCATGTGCGACTCGGATACATGCGTATTAAATATAAATTATGATAATGATTATAGAGATTTTATCACACACGGCTGTCCCATTCTAAGTAAGCTAATGCTTGTGAAATAATAATCGGACAGATGATGAACACACATATAGATATTTTTATTACAGTGGAACAGAAAACGACCAGAAATGCTCATTTTACAAACCTTTATCCGGGATAGGAATCGAACCCACGATCCCGACACATCATTCACGTTTACCGACCACGGCCAGACTTCGTCGGTCAATAGCCAGCAAATGTCGGGACCGGTTCGTTGGGTCAGCTCCGTTCGAACATTAAAGTGTCGTCGAGTTTACGACTCATTTTCCTCGACATCTCAAATTGTAATCTTGTTCCGTGCGTATAACTTTTTAAGGTAGTAATAAAATCTCGGTTAAAAGAGAGTTTTAATTCGTAGCGGAGAAGTGTTGTCCAGTGTACTAAATTGTTAAACAGCATGCTGCCCGCCGCCACGTGGAACGTGTGACATATGTAGTGTAAATTATGATAATAACTATGCTTTTTGGCCGCGATTTCTCTTGGACTTCGATGATATGGGCTCAGACGGACGATTACGTCAACAAATATATTATAATCATTTTTCGAATCAGTCGATCTACTGACTTAGTAATAAAATATATGTATATGAAGAATAATAGATATGGAGGCTGCATTCCGGCTGGACACGGACCACGGCCGGCCCTTTGGTATTCGTCGCGCGCAACGCGAGAGGCTGCTTCCCGCAGGGTCCGCGCAGCGAAATAATGGGAAAATTTGAGCATTTCCCAAAACTCCACCACGCGGCTTTTGGAGCGGCGCTAAAGTCGGAAAGTTTTTCGTGGAGGACTAACATTTTTTTTGGAAGTCGAGTTTCTCAACGTGAATTTTAGGTACTTTTTTGTGATAACAATTCGACATGCATTGTAAGCTTATTATGTAGGATGAATTAAGAAAAATATTATACGTACATAACATAAATATTCTTTAGTAGTTAGATTATAAATAAAATATATTATGTTAGAGTCTGACCGATACCTTTGTATCATAAAATAGTTACAGAGATACAGAATAGCTTATGAGATATTTTAGTAACTTATATGAGATCGAGAACGAATATATTTATAAATGTATACGTCATCCTTCTGTAGCTTGTACTACAAAGGTGGAAGTGAGTGGCAGCTCTTCCAAAGATTCGTTCCGTTATGGCCGGGAATATTATTCAATTTAGCGAACGGCGCCCGTCTCGAGGCCCGCCCCGAGCCGCGCCGCTCTCGCTGCGAGCCCTCGAATGAACCGAACCGTTGGGTACCTTATCGACTTTAAAAGCTTTTTTAACACCAACAAAAGTAACAGGTATTACATTTTCAAACAGCTTTTGTACATTAAAAGTTTGCAATGACACACGTTTTCTATTGTTTACGAGAAAACTAACAGTAATTAATGTAAATAAATACTTATAGCTTCCGGTGTGATAAGTATTAGGTAGCAATAATTAAATAATTAAGTAACTAACGTACGCTTGTAAGAAAGTGCTACTTCCTTTTCAGTAACAGATTCAGAGATGGGAGGCGGGAAACGCTAATGCCTATGATCAGGCCTCCCAAATGGTCTCCGGCCCACATTATGAGTGGCTTAAGCAAAAGAAAATTTTTCACCGCGCGTCCGATGTCTGCTGGATCCAACAAACTCAGTAAACTGTACATTCTCTTTGGATGTATGTTTGTTCAAAAGCTGTTAGTCTCCAGCGGAGCGGAACGGACAAAAGCAAGACAACGGCCCGCGTCAGTGCATTAAATATTTCATGTGGCTAAAGGAAGCGGTGCGCTCGCGGGCGGCTGCCAAAGAAAAGAAAAGACTCTTGCACTTGTTGTATTGCGCGAGGTTTTGTTTCCAGGTCACGGTCTGACGCATAGCTTCAGTGTGCCTACTTGGTGAACAGTTGCAGTCGCGTTCGTCGGCTGAAAGTGTCTTTAACTTCAATTGTAATGCACATGTGACGAAAGAACAAGAATTCCACACTCAAATAGGTTATTGCAGAACACACAAATACTCTGCTGCCTAAGACACGACAGTGTTTTTTGATCTAAACAATCTTTAGCTTTTCTTTTAATATGTGATAAATTGAAAACTATTCTTTTAGCATTTAAATTGGGAATACCTTACGTTTGTTATGTTAGTCGTAATTGATTTGCGAGGCCTCGTATTGTACATATTGACTTAGGTCTTTCAGTGCGAGAACAAACACTAATCCAGTAAACAAGCTACGTTTACCCGACAAGAACTATTGAACATTAGATGAATAAGTCGATGCTAGTGAACAAATACGCCTTAGGGATTTGGCTCTTACTATTTATTCAGGTTGAGTATGGATAATTCATTTATTTGATAATTAAAGTATCCAAATTTATGTTCAAATTTCGAATGAAATTTACATGCACGCATCGAAATAGTCCCCAAAGCCTTAAAAAATCAGTCGAAGATTGGAGATGGATCTAGAGGTCGCAGACTGAAGATCAACCGGTAAAAGACTAAAAAGCAACCGAACAGAGTCATCCTATCGATAACAAACACTCCCGTTATGAATGAATGAATGAATATGAATGAAGTATGTTCCTCTGCATCGCTGGTCGTTTCATGCGACACTATATTTTAGGGAAATTACAAATAAACTGATGAAGACTGTTCTTAAGGCCATGTCTGGTACTGAGTAGATGTTGGCGGATGGTAATGAATCAAAATGAATGTTTGTGTGCAGTTTCGTCCGGTAGCAGTAGCGGCGTAGAGATCAAACAAGTTCCAGATTAGTGGAGCGCGCAGTATCCGATAGCGCAACCGCCCGCACCGCAGCCTAATATTTACATATAATACATACGTACAGTATTCTAATAATGCAAATACAAGAACTCAAATTGCGCAGATCGCTAAATGTCTTGCGAAAATCTTCAGTAATATAAAGTGCGGAGATCGGCAACCAGAATAGGACTTGTCTCTGATATAATTTCATCATCAATCAAATACATAACAAAGGGCGAATGTAACGCTTACTGAGTGTCCCAACCAGTCAATAATTCTTTATGTACTTTCTGTATGTTTTTTTCAAGAGGAAGGTTTATATTATTATATGTACAACTAGGTTTTGCGTGCGGCTTCGCACGCGTTATAATTCAATATTTCTTAATGGCAATAGGTATACATGTAGTATTTTTTTTTATTTTAAAGCTCAGCAAACAGGGAGACGGGCCACTTGGACGCCTGCAACATCCGAGGAGTCGCCAGTGCGTTGCCGGCTTGGGAGGAGTGCTATTTTTGCGCCTTTCTTGAAGAGCCCCATATTATACATAGTATATGAATTTCTACATATATAACAAAGATAGCAGGAAATTTTGACGGTGTAGGGAAAGGAGAATTGTTTTACTCTAAATTTAACGTGCGGAAGCCGTGGGGAAGGCTAGTAATGAATAAATCAATTTGAATTTGAACAAGCAGGTATTTCGTTAAGTGTTTCATTAAGATCATACTGACGCTGGCCAGTGCGGGCGCGGGCGGCGCACGCGCGGGCGGCGGCGTCGACGCGCGCGCCCGTTACCTCCCCATGCTTTTTGTTCTTTCGTTCCGGGTAATTAACCTTTAATTCACTTATATCACTTTTATTTACGAAGCTACGCACCGACGCAGAAATTCCGGTCCCTCGACGACTGCGGCCGTCCTCGAGCAATTATTTTGATGATTTACTGCATGTTAAGGAAATAACGAAAATGCTCTGCTATTATCACAGTTCAGTGTGATTTTGCTTGAACAATCATTAACCGATGATTACACTCGAATCGTGAGTGGGATATTTGTGGTTTTTGCACAACTGGCAGGCCGCACAAGGCTGTCGTGACACTGAGGCATCGATATTAAATAAGGTAACATATTTATTTAGTACTGGTATCGGCCAGATCATAATTAACCTCGCATAATTTGAAAAAGCAGTGTACATAAAAACATGTGTGGATTTATTTTTAAAGTCATTCGTCATGTATTACTAACGTGTTGGTGGATTAATTGACGTCACACCATCGAACAGCGGCGGAGACAAATTCAAATTAAGAAAGAAACGAACACCGAGAGCTTTTTTCATAACTTTTTAAATATTCACACTTAAGCAATGGTCACACAGTATAGTTCATAAGCTAATTGGTTAATTAGCTTTAACTTGCATAATCGTTATTGGTCGTGGAAAGTAAACGAAGCTTTTCTCAGAGATTTATTCGTGAAAGAACCAACAATCACTTGTTGTTTATAGCCGCGATTAGTGAACAGAGTGTTTAATTAAAGGACAGCGGTACGAGTGGCTCTTAATTGTTGGTTTTGTTCCTCTTTCAAATGTAATAAGACTTCTCTTTCCCCTCATCCATTTATTTTTAATTATGTATTAATACAGCCCCGACCACTATAATACACTAACGGTTCATTTGTAGTATAGCTAATGTTAATGATAAAAAGTAACATTATCGCAACATATGTATGTACAGTATTCTGCGAGACATAGCAAGAGTTGAGGTTGTTGCGAAAATATTTTTTATCGGTAGTAATGTGGATATCGCGGAGGGGTTGCATAACTTCTTATCTGCAACAGCCCCGGGCCGTGGGCGGGCGCAGCCCCGCGGCAAGGCGTGCTTGTACGCATCGAGTGCCGTAGGAAGCCGTACGGAGGCGCACGTGGTCACTTCGCTGCAGATGTAGACGGCAGTACGGCAGCACGTAGTTGGTCTGTACGCAACTGGAATTGATATTTGTAGCCAAAGCTAAGACTTGAAGAGTGTGTTAGAACTTCTATCATCAATAATACTTAGGTAGCAGTATTTCAGTTGCATACTGTTGTCTTGTTTGAAGCCTCCTTGGTACCTGTAACACCGCTCCGAATTGTTTCTGCGCTTGTAATTAGTATTTCTTAAAATTTGACTGAAAGTCCATTCCGGGTGGAACGTGTCGAGTGCCTCCCGCGCTGTGCCTCGTGTACGGCGGTCGTCCACCCCTCCACAGCTCGCGTTCTCTATTGACATGCAATCATCATATTGACTAATTAAAAGTAACAATTAAATGTTTTTATATAACCTGTTATCTGTTTCATATAATTTATGCTTATAGCGGTTATTTTATCTGCTAAACGTCAGTCTTAATTCTTTGGGAAATCGATAAGTAATACTTACACCTAGTTATTTTTTCTATTACAAATATTTAAGAGGCCTAATGAGGTTCGTCAATTTCTTTACTCTTGGATGGAAAATAAATAAAAATCTTTGAGAGAATAATGTTTAATTTCCGTTCCTCTTTCAACTTAGTTAATTAGGTATGAAAGTCACATCTTTTTGACGCCGGTAATGAAATTTGTTGTACCATTAAAGAAATCTGCGGCCACGGCGGTGGCCCGCCGAGACGAGCCGAGCGAAGCGCGAGGGCACTACCTACCTTTTCTCGAAACGTTTCGTTTGCAATTACCAAATCAGTGTATTTTTATGAGGAGACCAAACGATCGGTGAGCGGCCGCTGGAGCCTACGGACTGATAGCTATTCAACAAGTAGTAATACTATAATTAGGTCAGTGGGACTGTTATTGGGTATTCCTTGTTAATAACACCATTGGCATATATGAGTACTTCCTACATTACTGAAGTAATAATTGAATAACAACTGTTACCATTTGGAGTAATTATTTGTATTCAATTACGTAACGTGCGGTCGGCGGCGGCCGGCGCGGTAATTGGATGAACGTTGTAAACCAATATCATTATCCATAAATATTACTCAAGCGTCGACAGCGACGTTGAACAAACATACGACGGCCTTCGCCCGAGTTTCGACCACACTCGTCGAATTATCGCGGATCACTTAAATTGTTCGTCGCGATAAAAATATGTTGTTCAGTTCTCTGATTGAATTTGTAACGAAATAATCGGGCCTGTTTTATGTCGAAAATATGTATATTAAGTATTATATTGTATGATGTATACATATATATATGTATGTTTGTGTATACATGTATATATGTATGTTTATCAGCGATCCGGTTACCATAGCACAGACATTTAATTGCCTTATGTGAAATCAGATAGCCGTGTGTGGAATTGAATATGTATTGTTATTAATATATACATACGTATGTGTAGGTCTGTTTAAGCATGTATGAACATTTTTACAACCTAGAAAATGTTTATTGCACTAGTGAAACGTTTTCATTATATGGAAATATATAGTTACAAACCCTACTGAGTCGGCGATTATAAAGAGAAAGGTCGGCGTCGGCTTTTTATAAACGAAATACTTGTGGGGCTTCTTAAGCCTCCAACATTCTATTGTAACTACTCGTACGTGACTGACTTCGAAGTAGAGCGGCTGTTTTCTTTGATGTTGCCCACAATTTAATTTACAAGACGACACAAGCGAGTCCTTGAGAAGCGCGGAGGGTGTGCGATGTCCAGTGTTGTCTGCTCCTTAGGTTAGGTGGCCGTTGTTGGCTCGGATCGTCCATACGCGGCTCGAGAGCTCGATGCCCCCTCGGGCGAACATTTGAGTGCACGTTTGTTGCTTCTTTCGAAATTGGCCGCATTTCAAATAAACGTTAGACCCCTATTTAATCCCTTTAAGGGTAGAAGATACAAAAAAGCGGTGAAAACTTAAATCATAATAGGAATCTACTGTTGTGATTTCATATTTCTGTTTCTGTTATGGTGAATTGTCAGTCAGCAAATGTATTTTTAGATTCACACGCCGCTATTAATATTCCAGTAATAAATCGCACATCTATCAACGTGGGTGTTGCCATCGATGTCATTTCACGCCGCGCGTCTGTCAGGAAATACCCGCCGCCGGGAAAATTGAACGTTCTGCGCCGTGAAACTGGATTACAGATTACCGCAGATCGCAAATGGCGTTCTGCCTTTTTTGTGCCGCGCCAATGCCTCTTCCCATCGTACACTACCGTGAAAGTTTATTGACTTACGAGTATACAATTTAGTACAAAAATAATAATATATCTCAGGGGCCACAAAAGAAAGCGCAGGTACAAACGCGAGAGTGTTAGAATATATAGATGGCGCTGCATCTAACTGTGTTATTTTAACATCTAAAAATGTGCCCAGTGTGCCTAGTGCGAGTTTTTTCGCAAGCTCGCTGGTTTTAGAGTAAACTCAGATTTCTATGGAATTGAAATAGCGCCAGCTGGTGCCAATAATGGGAAACTAATTTTGCGAGTGCGAGTTGTCTTCGCGCTTCGCTGCGAACGTCGACCGGCGACTGGCACTCACCAGTGAGGATTGAGTGACGTTTGCGCATGTGATTGGTTGTTTCAAGAATGTAACGAGTGCGAGTTACATAAGTTTGATATTCGACACGTAAACGCGAGCTCCAACTGTCAAGTTGTTGTCACGTTGATTTTCTTAGTGAAATCAGTGAGGAATAAGTATTTAAAGGTTTTGTTTGCATTATATTTTTGTGAGAACCATATTATATCGTTGGGGGAGCGGTTTTCTTTGCGTGGAATATGTTTGCGATCGCTCAAGCCCAAGATGGCCGCAATTATATTTCAAGACATCGTTTGTCAAACGTTAGAAGTGTCTAAAGAAGTTTTTAAGTGTCTTTGTCTACAATTAAGAAAACCAACGATGCTAAATACATATATTTAATTTATGTTCAGGGTAATGATACATGTAATGATCGAAAATAAATAGATAAGTTATATTCTCTTAAGTTTTATTATTTTTTCTACAATCGTTTTTGCTCCTTAACCAAACAATCATCATCACTTGTTGTTCTCTTCTATTTTCTGTCTCTGCCCAAACTTTCCATCACATTATTCTTCCAGGCTTCTCAGGTAGCCAGTACATATTCTTCCACAATATAAACGTAAAAATAATTTGAATTATTGTTTAATATAATTTGAAAGATCAACCTGACATGTACGGTGTAACGACAACAATTTTAATAGGGGCTACTTCTAATAGGAACGCACAATAGAAACGTTCTCCTTGATTTGGTCGTTTGATATAGCAACGTATAAACGATACGAACCTAAGAGAAATAATAAACAACATTCGCGGTGAGCAAACGCATTGCTGCCTAGGAACTCGCACTCGCTCCCTTATGGCATTCGCCGCGTTTTTCGTGTGCTCGATTTTCGCGATGGTAAACTCATTCGAAAAATTTGGTTGAACTCGCACTAGGCACACTGGACTTTCTTGGCCCACCGTAACGGGGCGTAGGCCGGCGCCGTCATCGAGTCCTCTCTTTGTGAGGAACATTAGCGTCACTCACTTCTGTTGGTAAGAAACAAGCTAAAACGGTGCGATGATAACACATAGTATGATCTACCATTCAATCACATCAGCAAATCAACTTTTTACACGCTTCCTTCATATTATGTAGTTTAGGTGACAAAGTTCATCAAACTATATATTTTAAAAGTTACATATCAGATAAAATCGAAAATGTAACCGCTACAGGTATAATAAATACAGGCAACACAGGCGAAACAGGCCAACGAGAAGCGGTTAGAGACAACACAGATTTTTAGTTCAGCCTGAGTTTTCGTCTAGAATGTAGATCTCCGGCGAACAATATATCTGAACAGCGTTAAGAATGTTTCTATAGTGAAAATTAAATATCATGCGTTACAACGCGAAGGATATCATGCTTAGAAAACATACGCGACCTAGAATTGAGAAGCTTTGGATTTTTCTCAGCGTGCGAAATCTATTGTCTCGGAGCGCTATCTGTGGCCTCAACCGATCACGGTCTGGACGGACAGCGATAGCCGAGATGAGAAGCCGATAAGGTTAAGGGTATTAATACAACACAATACCTTTTTTGAGAATACTAACTTATTCTTAAGACTAAGACTAATAAGTAATTCACTGCGCGCGAAGATGGTTTTATTTCCTTAGCAACCCAAAACGAAAGTATAGTCATCAGTAGCGTATAGAGCGAGTATGATGGCTAAAATACAGTACCTGAACGAAACAGGAAGCTTCCATTTCCAACAGACGCCGGAAAATAATTTACATCAAACGCAGCTCTCGTCTATTATAATGTCGACTCGTGTTGAAAGGTAGGCAGCGGCCCTCAATAGTTCCCGCGGCGAGACGAGCTGAACGAGCCTTGTAATCGAAAAAAATATTATCTGCCCTCGTAAAGGCCTCGTTCGCGAGCCGCGCTAATGGCTTCACCGCCGGAGACAAGCGGTCGCTCTCTACGAACCGCGTTGACTCCACTAAATATACGAAAGTAACTATTATCGTAATTACAATTTTTGCGATTAAAGCTCTCTGCTGGCATTCAATTAGAAAACATTGTGAGGTAAAGGCGTTCAGTGTATCTTCATAGCTAACTTCGTGTATTCACATATTGTTGATGGTATTGTGCAACGAGCAAGTTGCAGAGCTCCGGTTCATCTCGCGGTAGGAGTCTGAAAATCCAAGTAGGCTTATCTCTATTTGTTAGTACTTTTAGTTGCGAATTAAATAAAATACAATAAAATATGCATCTTATCTCCGTAGAGAGAGCAGCGCGGGCCGCCGTGTCCTCAGACGAACCTTTTAGTTTAACATCCCGCGTGGAATGAAATGCGTATTTTCGTAGTAAAACGAATGTCATAGAAGAAAAGTACGAAATATACGAACATTACGCTACTAACATACTTTAAGACGCAGCTCGAGTCGGAGCGTAATTGCTGCGATTACGCGACGACACATGGGCACTGCGGAGACGAGCTGTTGCATTTTGCAGTTGTTTTTGCCATTAAGTGCAATGAAAGTAGGAGATAATAGAAATAAAAGAACAAATTGTCAGAAGATATCGTAGCGAAGTACTCGAGTCGCGAAGCGGCCGCGCGGAGCGCAGGCGGCTGGGAGCCGCCGTCGGCCTGCGCTGAGCTGCCGCGCGCCGTCGCAGGAACTACACGCAGAGGAACAGAGACCACGGAATAATACGTGCGACGACCGACATGAAACTTCGGCCAACACATTTAAACGTTTTATAGCGCGAAAAACTCGCGGCACACTCAGTACATGCGCCCCGTCCCCGACACCGAGCCTCCAGACCTCGAGGCCGTGGGTGACATGTTTTCGGCTTCCGTCGCTCACCGCAGCGATAAAACGAACCTGGTATTATGTTGCCTTAATAAGCGAATAAAGTACTCGTTGGCGGTACTCGGTCTTCGCGGCGGGACGGTACGAGTACGTATGCGGCATTGGATTCGCTGACTGAGTGACTATCGATTTTCGCAAAGTATTGTTTTGTGATATTCCGTGAGCCAATAACGCATACCTCGTACGATCGGCTACGGACTCGGTCGCTGAAATCATGCGGATGTCGCCGGTAGAATAAATGTCGGCGCGGATACAACATGTACACATACTCTCCGTCTCTCCGGCGACGTCCATTAGCGCATTATTGTTCGGCAAATATCCCGCACTAAAGGCTCCATAATAGTGCCGCGGCGTCGGCGCGCGGGCGGGCGGCCGCTAATCGCAGCAATTACACCGCGAGGCCGGCTCGCCGCTGTGGACGGCTAATTGCGCAAAACTGGCTTTGCTTTCTCTCCTCATACATGATCGCAGTAAGCGGGGCCCGGGGCCGATGCGCAGCGTTCCCGTCGAACGCAGCAGGAGCTCGACCGACCGGTATCGCACTCATTACATTTTCATATTTCTCATTACCTGAAGTTCGATATATTAATGGATTTAGACGAGTCGTATCTAATATACGAGTATTACAATATTTTCCCCCTACATACTAAAAGTGTATTAATCTATTTATTCTGGTCGATTGAAAAGTCATGTAATGTGTAGTAATGAAACGTTGCTATCTGACGATAGTTAACGTTTAACCAAACTGTTTTTCTTGGGTGCGCCTCTCGCCCGCCCACCTCGGCCCGTGCGCGGTGCTCGCCCGGTCGCAACTGTAGCCGATCGGTCTGCAGAAGCCGAGACCAAATTGCGTGTAACATTATTTGGCGACCGTACACAAAAATCGATACACGTATACGTTAACAGATATATCTTATCGCATATACACGAAATGTTGAGCACATAATATTTATACAATCACAAATGTCAACAAAAAAAAAACAAAACAAAATTAAGTAGAAACTGAACATCTATACATCGAAATTACGTATTCTATCTAATGTGAATAGTCACCACCGATGTCTGCGTCCGGCCGGACGCTCGGGAAACGCTTTACTTTTGAACCGATGATTTGATGAGGTCGAGCGAGGGACGATAGCCCGCGTCGCCGCCGCGAGCAAGGGGCTCTGTTTATAATTACCTGTTACGAGACGTTCGTAAGCAGATGTCGAACTGTCCGTCGGGAGGCTGACGCTTCCGGTGACTTTGCGCGAGCAACTACATATAAACGAGCTCGGATAAGTCAGGGGGCGCCGACATCTCCGTCGTCGAGGAGTCCTACAAAAGTACTTGAAGTTTGTCCTTTTTATTGTTAGAAAACAATTCTAATTAGATCAGACTTTCCCTCACTACAACTGGAGAAGTTATTTCCTGGTTGCTCAGGGTTGTCCGTTGCGATTTTATAGGATCAATTCAACATTTGATTGATTCAAATTTCACGATGAGACAACATGGTTAGCGTTGCGTTGCCGTCCGCGGCCGTCCAGTCGCCGGCCGCGCGCGTGCGAGCTCGAAGCGGTGTACGGAACTGTAAAGACTATCCAAGGAGTGCTTCTCTTCACGCTTGTAGCGATCAAATACCTGTAAAATCGGCGTTGCGTTCCAGGATTTGAGCCCTAGTCCTGAGAATGTTTTAATATTTTGGTACTATCTTAACGGTAATCTTCTTTACATAGTATAAAAGTCTCTTTCCGCTTCCTGTTCCTATGTACGTGTAGATCTTTAAAACTACGTAACGAATTTTGATGCGATTTTTTTAATAGAGTGATTCAAGAGGAAGGTTTATATGTATAATTAGCTTTTGCGCGCGACTTCGCACGCGTTGCAATTCAGAATTCCTTAAGGCGAGGTACAACTTCGATTTGAATTTCGTTTTGGCCCCCCTCACCCCCGCTGTGGGCGGAGCTAAAACA